>VDFB02373365.1:308882892-308952774 GCA_007258455.2 Sequoia sempervirens | reverse complement strand
TTAGAAACCCGCCCATAAATAGAGCTCCTCATTATTTTGGAGCCAAAACAACATTCAATTTTGATTTTAGGCGGTTTGGCGCCGAAACTTTACAACATGAAGTTCAAATTTCAAAAGAGCATTTGCAATTGTATCTTCTAGAAAGTGCGCCAACTTCCCGGGGCCATAACTTTTGATCCGGGACTCCGATTCGTGAACCGTTTGAACCATTGGAAAGGTCTCGAAGTCAATAACACGCTCAAAATTTTCTATTCTGATTTCGGCAAGTTTTGGGGCTGATCCGGGAGCTCTAAGTGCCTGAAATCTAACTCGGAAGATTTTCAAGTGCAAATTTGGGAAACTAAAACTGCAATATCTTTCAACCCAAGAACCAGAAATAAAAACCGTAAATTGGGAATTTCATTATGATGAAAAGGGTATCCAAAAATATAATAACATCTAAAAACTGAGAAACTTGAAATTTAACTATTTTTGGGTGATGCAAGATTGCCCTTACACCACTGGATGCTCCTGCATCAGCTAGAAGGTGAATGGTAAGTGCTTACTCGGCTAATGGTCAATGCATTTTGTGGTTGTTGTGCGATGGAGGCAGATAGATTAAATACAATATTAAATGCATATATGCATATACATACATATATAGATGTTGATATATATATATTCATATTAGATATATACATATACACACATGTATAGAGACATGTATATATACAAAGTTATTTTCATGAGTGTAAAGTGTTATTATTTGTAGGATCTCTTTGCATCTATTCAATTTATTTGTTAGAAGTTCCCAACAAGATTTTTTTCAGCCCAACTACCAATAAGACTTGTTGTCTAATAGCTCTACAACAATTTCTCTATTTGTCTATAATCTTTAGTCTAAGGGAATGTAGCTTGAATGTTCAATTAAGCTTGCAACATTATCTATACATATACATACATACATACATACATATATATATATATATATATGTATATATACAAATAGATATACACACACACACACACACACACACACATATATATATATACAAATATATACACATGTCTATATATACAAAAGATAGTCTGGTTGTTGTTTAGTATTATCCTTTCTAATATCTCTTCCTATCTGTTCAATTTATTTGTTTCAAGTTTCTAATGATATTTTCATCAGCACAAGTGTGAATAGGACTTGTGGTGCAATAGGTTTGTTACAATTTCTCTACGTTTCCTTATCTGTGTGTATCTTTTCCATTGCAACCATTACCATAGGAGAAATTGTACTTATTTGTGTGTAGAGTCTAGGGTTGTATGAAATGATTAACATATTAGAGATAAAATTACTTTTGTGACTGTTTAGTGTTATTGCAATAGATTTTTTACAATTTTTGTATTTGTGTATTATATAATGAAATAATGTCTGGATTATTGTAATAATTCTTTGATGTGTTCAACTTTATATCTCTAGCCGATACGCTATCTGTTTGAAATTTCTATTTGTTAAGAAGAGAGTATGATTTGGAGAATGCAACTTACTCAATATATTTGCTTGTATCTTTTGGAGCACATATTCATAATGCCAGAATGGCTATTCTGACAATGCAACAAAATCAAAATATTTTCTTGCAATTTTTGGAGTATACATTCTGACTACATGAGAATGCCACAAACTTAATCACAAATTGAAGTCAGTAAAAATTAGTAACACGCCTAGTGCAGGACAAGCCCTATTTTGAATTTGCAGGCGATGAGGATGTGGCCAGCTGGTGGGGAGCTCAGTGTGGAGAAATACCAGTAAAGCAACTTACTCAAAGTATACTTAATCAAAGTATAGAGATATATACATGTGGCCAAGCGGTGGGAGCTCAGTGCATGTATAGAGATATATACATGTAATGCAACTTAATCAAAGTATACTTTCCAACACTGTTACATTCAATATTGCATTTACTTCGACTAACCACATTTACTTCATCCACTACCATAGTACAACAACCACAAAAATGTATTAAGCATATATAATTTCTCATAGGTTTTGCAACATAATAGTGTTAAAACCCTCCAACCTACTATCAAAAGGAACAATAAGTAGAGCCGAAAAGGCATGAAAAATAAATTAATCATTTATGCAAAAATACCCATGTAAAACATACACACACACACACACATATATATATACATGTAAACATATGGACATATATTTTCTATTTGCACAATGCAATTTAATCAAAGTATACTTTTCTAGACTGCTACATTCAATATCACATTTAGTTTTTCCATCCGCATTTACTTTGTCCACCTCCATTATACAACAACCATAGAATGCATTAACCATCAGGCAAGAAAGCACTTACCATTCACCTTCTTCCTTTCGAGGATCCACCTCCACCACCGCCAACCCACATATTTGCAAAGGTTCATGTCGAATACTTACCATTCACCTTCCCTATTATGATGACAACATTCTCCACCACCACCAACCCACATATACATACATACATACATACATACATACACACACACATACATACATACATACATACATACATACATACATACATACATACATATATATATATATATATATATATATATATATATATTTACATACATACATACATACATACATATATATACATATATATATATAGATATGTGAACAGATATATACACTCTATGCATCTTTGGTGTTATACACATTTTGTACAATTGGTATGATGAAGACTAAATTGTGCTAACACAAAAAGTTGTAAAATATTTGTGTATATATTTTAATATATTATAATGTTTAAACCATCCTATTCCTTTTCTAATCATTCATATATATAGAATTATATCTATAGACATGCATACAAATATATACTTTGTTATATGTTTATGCGTAATTTCTACTTTACATATATTTATTGTTATACATGTAATTTCACATATGCTAATGTGCTTGACCTTGTATGTATACTCGTAAGTTGTGCAAGTACATTCAAGTTAAATTTGTGCAAGTACATTCAAGTTAAATTATGATAATGAAAAGTTTGTTATGGAAAAGAAAGAGTATCATGAAATATATAAATGGAAGCCAAACAATCTATGTAAGTGTTGCCTTATGAATTATACATTTCAGCCACATTATTTAGAAACACATATGAAACACAAACACAAACACTATGAGGAGAACAATTAGCATGACACTTAAGAACCATAGGAAGATGTCACTTGTTCAAAAACCAACATTAAAAAGAACCAAATCATAGAGTCGTGTAGAATCATGTAGGTATTCTCATGTTTGCATAGATACATTTGTATGCTCATTGTCCTCCCATTCTTTTGATTTTCATATGGTGGACATGTTCTTTACAATTTTCTAACAAATAGAGTAATTGTATAACTTGAGCTGCATTATATGGTATCCAGTATTATAGAGAAATAGGGAAATTGTTGCAGAACCAGTACTGAAACATATACACATGCCTTTATGCAAATCCTATCACTGCACGAAGGGGGCAGGCAAAGTAAATGAAAAATTGAATGTTATCCTGTGGCATAGTATACTATGATGAAGTTGTATTGTCAAGAGAGCCATTGTGGTGTTTGTTTGATAGCAAACTATTGTTAAATACACACACACATGTATATATATATAGAAACATATATATATATATATATACATGTGTATATACATATACATATATAGACATACATATATAGATATACATATATACATACATATATATACATATATGCATATAGACATACATATATATACATATATATGTATGTATGTATATATATATACATTCCAACACACCAACATTCAATATTGTGTGTACTTTGTGTGTACTTTTTTTTCCGCTATCGTGGAATAACACGATGGATTGTTGCTCATGCCAAGAAACACTTACCATTCACCCTCCCCATATCAAGGACATCATTTTTATACAACACTAACCCACATAATTCCCAAGGTCCATGTTGTGACTCAAAAAACCTAGTGAGCATATATATGCAAAGGCTAAGTATGAAAGGATAAACATATTGGAGATAAAATCGGTGTATATATACTTGCTGACATGCCAACATTCAATATTGCATTTACTTCGCCCACCAACATTTCACAATAGAAGGATGCATTGGCCCTTGCGTGAACAAACACTAAACATTCACCCTCCCCATATCCAGGACAACAATCTCCACCACCACCAATCAACATAATTATGAAGGTTAACCTCACCACTAAAAACCTGATGACATATATATGCATTAGGTTGTTTTTTATAAATGGTTAATTTACTGTTTATCTAAAAATTGTTTCCTCTAGGATCTACAATTTTTTTCCATGGATGTTTGGCTATATGGTTTTGTATGGATGGAGAAATTGTAGTTAAATTTTGTTCTTTTCATAAAAATTTATGCTCAAAGTTTGTATTTTTCCTATTCTTGGTTTATTGTTTGTAGTTATCTTGGTGTGTCTTTGGCCTTATACTAGTTACCATAGGAGAAATTGTACTTAAACCTTGTTTCGGTTGGCAAAAAAATATTGTCAAGGCTAGTAATTTTAGTGTGCCCCATTTATTGTTTTAGTTTTCTATGTGTATCTTTTTCGTTAGATGCATTAACATAGGAGAAATTGGAGATTAACATATGAGTGATTGTATATATATAGATATGCAGAGTGTTTTTTATTTATATGAAGTTTCTGTTGGGATTTTCGTTAACCGAGCCAAAACAACCCTCCAAATACTAGCCCTATTAAAGGTTTAAACATTCATAAAAATATTTGGACAATGAAAGAGCATCTAAGACATATTACAGATATGCTACACTATCTACCACTAAATACTATAGAAAAAGAGGGAAATTGTGAAAGAACTATTAGTTAAGCATACATACATATATATACTATGTATACACATATATACATACATACACATATCTATATATATATATACACACACACATATATATATGTATATATATATATATATAAATATTCATACATAGTGAATATTAAAGACAACTAAGCAAATTGAAAAATAACTATTAGGGAGACATTCAAGAAGCATACAAAAAATGTCATAGTGTCAAAAAGTATACTATGATTAAGTTGCATGCTTGAAACAGCCATTATGGTGTTAGTTTCACAACATTATGTAGAGGCTATTTGTTTGAAGTTTCCAATAGGACTTTCATCAAGCCAACCATGAATAGGATTTTCCATCTAATAGCTCTTTTACAATTTTTTTTTTTTAGACAAATAGAGAACACTTTTCTAGAGCTTTTACTAAGACCATAGAGCTTACCTGTTAAACAAAGGGTCTACCTAAGTGTTCCTCATTGGTCAATACACACTAATAACCAAAACCATAAACCAACAACGGACTAATTAGTAGCCCTAAGCATATTTTTTTAGGGAAGAAAGGAAATTTAGTTGCAATTCCTCCATCCATATAGAATGACAATATCTTTCAAATCTCCACATGGGTATAACGCCAAAGATACAAACATTTGACAAGAATACATAAACAATAAATCAACCATATATGCAAACTGCTCATATAAAATGGCATACATTACACACACACTCACACTCTCTCACACACACAAACATATATATATATATATACACACATCTATATATATATGTAATATATATATACATACATATATATATATATGCATCTATACACACACACACACACACACATATATACATATATACTAGCCCTAAGAATATTTTTTTATGGAAGAAAGACGTTTAACATGAATTCATCCATCCATACAAAACAACAATATCTTTCAAATCTCCACAATGGGTATAACGCCAAATATACAAACATTTGACAAGAAGACATAGACAATAAATCAACCATCTATGCAACCTGCTCATGTAAAATGACATATAGTATACATATATATATACATACATGTGAACATATATATATATATATGCATGTATAAATATATATACATGTATACGTATATTGGATAGAAAGTGTTAACCCATGCAAAGGTTAAGGTATTATGTTGTTTTTTTGTTCCTAATTTATTGATTGTCGTTATCTCTATGCAGCTTTGGAATTATTCATGTCACCGTCGGTGCAAATGTAGGTAAATCTAGGTTCTTTCATTTAAAAATAGGGACAGGTTTGGTAATTTTATTGCCCAATTGCAGATTAAGATAGGAGTAATTGTATATATATGGATATATAGAGGGTTTGTTATTTGTTTGAAGTTTCCAATGGGATTTCCATCAAACGAGTCCTCAATAGGATTTGTCATGTAATAACTATTTTGCAATGTCTTAGTTTGTCTACAATATTTAATCCCACAAAATGTGGCACAATTTTTTTTGTGTAATATATGGAAGGGAGGTGGATGGTAACTATTTGTGTGTGCAAGGGTTTACAGATTATGGCATTACTGTACAATGGGGGATGGAGCAAGAAAATGAAATATTAAATGCTAGTGGTTGCACAAGTATACTTTGATTAAGTTGCATTTTCAAAATAGCCATTGCATTTTAGAACTAGGGTGCTTTGCAATCTATAGGTCATTTTTATTGGGTGTTTTGTATAAATGGTTTATTTATTGTTTATGTTAAAACTCTTTTTATCTGGAATTTGTAAGTCATTCTCCATGGATGTCTGTCGTTATGGTTTTGTATGGAGGGATAAATTGCAAATATATAGATATTAAAATATATAAATATGCAAAGTGTTTTTTGCCTATTTAATGTTTCTGACAGGTTTTCCATCATCCGAACTGTAAACAAGATTTGTTTATGTTTAACCTCAGAGACAGAAACATATAGCAAGTAGATATTAATATATATATACACAAAAGTGTACATATATTTCTATATATATATATATATACATGTATACATCAATGTATATATATATACATCTATATATATATATACATGTATACATATGTATGTATATAACTGTTTATACATCTATATATATATGTATATATGCATAAAAACATGTATGTATATTTGACTAACAATTTTGTTACAATTTCCCTATTTCTCTATAATACTCAATGCGAGATAATGCAGCTGCTACTATAGATACACTCTATTTGCTAGCATACTGAAAAGAACGTGGCCACCATATTAATTTTCCTATCATTGTTACTTTCAAATATTTTAAATCAGGTGCATGATTATATGATATGTTTACACACATTACAATTTCAAACACAGCTGAACAATTTATTTCCATATATATTTCAAATATTTTCTATACAGGCAATACTCAATATGTTACACAGATTGCACAATTAAATGATCTATTTTTATGAACATCTTAATACTATATGACTCAATGCTATAACTGTATAGTCATGATTTTTACAGAACATAGACAATACTTATACATGCTACTCTAAACTCTACTTAAAATCACAGTCTACATAATTACACAGAAGCATAATATACAAACTTGCTTAGATGTACATATGCATGTTTATCTTTGTCTAGATGTATGCATATGTGTATCTACCTATAATGCAGTCATACAAAGTAAATGCAATATTGAATGTATATTTGACTAATAGTTGTGTTATAGTTTCCCTATTTCTCTATAATACTAAATGCTAGATAATGCAACTCTTTTTATACAATTACTCTATTTGTATGCAAATACAAGAATAAATTATGTTGCTATTCAAAATCTACACAATCCTCTTTGCAAGAATTAAAATTTAGATCAATAAAAAAGATACCAAGCATCTAACTGTACAAAATGTGTATAACACCAAAAATGCACAAAGTATATATATGTGTCTATATGTGTCTGTGTCTGTGTGTGCATATGTATATACATATGTATATATATATATATACAAATATATATATGTATATATATACACTTACATATAGATATACATACATATACATATACATACAATTCCAATTCCTGGCTAACCTAAAAAACATACAAATCCAATTCATGGCTCACCTGACGACCATCCTAGTAGCAACTTCAAACAAAATAGCCTATGGAATAATAAATGTTTATACATTTGTTTATATATGTATATATGGATAAACACATGTATGTATGTTTTACTGACAAATCCAATTCACGACTGACCTGAGGAACATCCCAGCAGCAACTTCGAACAAAATAGCCTATGGGCTAACAAATGTTTATACATCTGTTTATATATGTATATATGGATAAACACATGTATGTATGTTTTACAACTAATTATGTTACAATTTCCCTATTTCTCTATATAACTAAATGCTAGATAATGCAACTCCTCTTATACAATTACAACTATTTGTTATCCGACTACAAAGAAGATGCCCACGATATTCAAATCAAAAGCATTGGAGCTCAATGAATGCACAAATTTATATATGAAAACACAAGAATTAATTTCACTACCCAATAACAACAATCAAAAGCATGGGAGCACGATAAGCACAATCAAAAAATGAAACCCAAAAAAAATTACTAACCCTAACCATATTTTTTTGGCAAGCAAAGAAGATTTAACTCCAATGAATCCATCCATACAGATTGATGATGTCTTTGAAATATACAAAAGTGGGTATAACCGCAAAGATACAAACTACTAACCCTAACCTAATTTTTTGGGTGAAAGAAAAAGGATTTAATTATAATTAAACCATTCATAGAGAACAATTATATCTTTGAAGTCTCCAAAATGGGTATAACAAGAAAGATACAAACAAATAACAATGAATAATAAGCAAAGGTCGAAACACATGAACAACAATTTAATCATTCACACAAAATTACCATGTAAAACCACTTACAGATTATGCTATACAACAGCCTTAAAACCCTCCAAAATGCTATAAAATGGAGCAAAAGGCAATAATTTTTATATTCATCTGCTACCAAACCAACACCATAATTTCTATTTCCATAATGCAACTTAATCAATATACTTTCTCGCACACTTCACACCACATTAGTGTTAAAACCCTCCAACCTAGTATCAAAAGGAACAATAAGCACACAACAAAAAACATGAAGAATAAATAATCTTCTATCAAACCAAGACCACAATGGCTCTTCTGACAATGCAACTTAATTAATATACTTTGTTGCACATTTCAAACTGCACTAGTGTTAAAACCCTCCAAGCTACTATCAAAAGCAACAATAAATAAAGAGCAAAACACATGAGCAATAAATTACTCATTTCTATAAAATTCTCATCAAAAATGACTTACAAGTTTCATGGCACAACAGTTTTACAACCCTCCAACCTGCTAAAAAATGGAGCCAAAGGTGATAATTTTAACAATATTCTGCTGTGTAACCCACACCACAATGGCTCTCTCGACAATACAACTTAATCAAAGTTTTATTTCCCACACGATAACATTCAATATAGCATTTCCTTCAGCCTACACCTCCATGCACCAATGAGAAGATGCATTGGTGCTCATGCCAACAAACACTTACCATTCACCTTCCACATAATGACGAAACCATTCTTGACTGCCACCAACCCGTGTAATTACCAACACCCACGTCGCAACAAAAACAATGGTGCCCTCCCCGCCCACTAACAGACCCCCGAAACCAACAAATCCAATTCACAGATGGGATAACGAAAGTCCCATTCGAAACTTCAAACAAAATAGCCTTGTTTATTGGGTGAGAGAAAAAGGATTTAACTACAATAGAACCAAAACAATAAGCATAGGATGAAAGACATGAACAATAAATAATGTGCTATCAAACCAAAACCACAATGGCTCTTTCGACAATGCAACTTAATCAATATACTTTTTCACACATTTCACAACGCATCAGTGTTAAAACCTCCAACCTGCTATCAAAAGAAACAATAAATAGACAAAAAAAGACATGAACAATAAATTACTAGTTTCTACAAAATACCCATCGGAAATGACTTACAAATTTTGTGCCACAATAGTTTTACAACCCTCCAGCCTGCTAAAAAATAGTGTCAAGGCTAACGATTTCAATAGTGTTCTGGTATCAAACCCACACCACAATGGCTCTTTCGACAATACAACTTAGTCAAAGTATAATTTCCCACACAACAATATTCAATATTGCATTTTCTTTGGCCTCTATCCTCATACACTGAAAAGAAGATGCATTGGCACTAGCGCTAACAAACACTTACCATTTTCCTTCCCCATTACGATGACACCATTCTCCACCGCCACCAACCCACGTAATTATGAATGCCCACATCGCCCAAAAAAAATGGTTCCCTCCCCACTGGGTGACAACCCCCTAGCACTGAGAAAACCAATTCATGGTTGGCCTGACAAAAATCCCAATGGAAACTTTAAAAAAATAGCCTATTGGCTAATAAGTTTCACATTACAACAAGCATGAAATTTCACTTATCAATATTTTGTTTATACTAATAAATCAAAAAAGGTTTTATATGGATTTTCATTCATTCTTTTGATTAAAAAAGTAGGGCGAAGGGCCCCTAAACCTAAGTAGAGAATAAAAAATAGGCTAGATGGACAAAAGAATAGGAATGGCATGACAATATGACCAAAACATGGACTAACACCACATGCCAAAACAACAACCTAGCATAAGAAGAAACAACAAAAGTCCTAATGATCGAGAAACCAACAAAACCATGAGAGCATTAAAAGTTCAAGTACAGAGAAAAATATATAACCTTAAAAATATAAGGGCCTGTAGACCCTAGGAGCACCAAAGCCCTAATCCAAAACATAGAGAAACAAAAAACTTAAATTACTTTTTGGGACTGCAGATCAAGTCCCATTCCATAATTAGTTTTTCTAGCTCCTCACTGCACTGTTGCATCTCCTCAATTGTTCTCTCCTCCTGCTACATCTCCACATTCTATGAGGAATTCTTCCTCTTGTGACCTTTCCTAACATTTTCCATACTATTAACCATTCGAAAAAATTGCCCTCCTGATAATGCCTAGGGTGATAAATGTCATCCTATTAAACACTTGTCCATTTTGTTAGCCTTTTCCTAGAGCTCACACTAGTGGAAGAAAAACTTATTATATGTTATTGGATAATCATATTTTTCATCATCATGTTTCTAACACTCTGCCCTTTTTCCATGAACTATCTTCAATATCAAATTTGGAAACTAGGGAAATGAGGATGAAATTCATGTAGATAATAGAAAGGGTCATCATTTATCTACCTTAAAATAAAGATCCTTTTTAGGTTGAGTAGATTTGAGGAACATGCACATATTATATTGGAACAAATATTGGGAATTTTTTTATTAGTTTACCTCTTATTAAGTTATGGATATATTTCATCTTGTATTACATAAGGCTAAAAACTTTCACAGTTACTATAAGATATGTGGATATTATACACATAGATGCATCAAAATTAAACATAACATTCAAGATACTATAGACAAATTGGTGATAAAACCTATGAATAATCATGATCATGCACATCTTTCACATAATTGGGCTACTCACATGAAATCAAAAGATGGATATTCTTATAATATTAGTGATGAGGATTATATTTTTTAATCATATCATTCTATATTTTGAGGCTACACAAGAGTTTGAACAATGAAGATAATACAACTAAGGAAAAATAATAGAACTCCTTTTCTTTCAAAGCATACGAGTAGAAGTACAAAATTGTGTCACACTTTTATAAAGGAAATGACCAACAATGATCCAAATTTTAAAATTTAATCATTAAAAAATGATATATATGTTTTGAACTTTGAAATGATGTAAACTAATAAAATATTTACTTTTTAGTATATTTTATGTTTGTAATTTTTTAAAAAATTTAAAAAATTATTTGAATATAGTTTTTTATAAATCAACACTATAATTTAGTTACATGAGACATAAATCTTTATATATAATTTTTTTTTTCCTTCAATTTTTTTATTTCTATTTATAACTTGAAACTTTAGGGCATGAATATATTTTTTTTTCCAATTTTGATAAGTATATGTTTTAAAATAAATATTAAAATGTGCACGTATTAAAACTTAGTTGTTTCCAGTTGACATCAACTTTCATATTAATTATTTATCTAAAATAGAAAAAAAATTATACCATATTGATATTGATTCTTAAATCTAGGGCATCATATCTTTTTTAAAAATAATTAATAGGTTTTACTATTTTCCCTTGACATAGTAATCAACCTAATGTTTTGTGTTGATAGCCTACATTTAGTAAAAATAAAAAGGAAAATATAAATAATAACTAAACTATTACAATATATGCATTTTTGAAAACTAAACGTATGGATCTACAAAAGGGTATTTTTTATATTTTAAAAAATAAAAATTACATGAGTAGAAGTTGTTGACACATCAAGTTTTCCAAATATTTTTTTTTTTTTTGGTAAATTGGATTGAAAGTGGTGCTAAATATGCATTTAGCCAAAAAAAAATAGTTGGAAAAGTTGTGGACATATATAACTTAGCTAGAATGAATTTTACAAAATCATATGTTTGAAAATATTGAGATAGACAAACCTAATGAAAATTTTATCATTACAAAAAATATCTTAGTTATTACTCTTACAACGCATTATCATGCTACTACTTAGAAGTTGGATGATGCAAAGACACCTTTAGTGGTGCATGTTGATAGAATTAAATTTGAACATATATGATGTTACTTTTATGAACTAGATTTATTATTTTCTATTTAATGTATTTTTTTTCGTGTTTTTGAATAAGAATTTTAAATGTTGCAAAGCATGTAGTGATTGAAAAAAACCATCATCTTGAGTTTAAAACATGGATTATTTTGATTTGTGTTATTTCCATTAGCCTTTTCAAGTAAGCCATGTTTTTTTGTTGTCCTTCTTCCTTATGTCCTCTATTTTTCTATATCTCATTTCATTTTGACCTTCTTGATTAAAAGATATGATTTTTCCTCTTATACTTTTCATTCTCATTTCACCTTCTATTTTATGTCTTAAGTATTTATTTATTTATTTTATTTGTTGTTTAGTATTTTCCATTTTTGAGACATAATTGTTGAGGTATTTCTTGTATTCTTATTTTTAATGTTCATATACTTATATATTATTTCACAATTTTCATATTATTATATTTCACATACATGCATGTTTATACACTTACATGATTTTATCTTACGATGCTCACATGTTCATTTATCTTATGATCTCATCCTTATGTGTTATTCTTATCTTATAATTACATGTTTACATTATGTGATCACATGTTTATGAATAGTACACATGATATATATTTATCACATGTTATTATTTATTATATTTAATTATGCTTATATGATCTTATTCAGCACAACTTTGAATATTATCATTTGCATATGTCCCTTAGTAGGATTAGCATTATGGGGCAACTTGTTTTTGTCTTTACATATGATTTCATGATCACATCTTATTATGTTATCACATGTTTGTTTTTGATAAAGGAAAAAATAGATTTTATAGGGACTCGAAACCAGAGAGTTTACAAAATAAAGGAATAAGCATTAAAGTCACCATAGACAAAAAGGCTGCATCAAAATAAAGCCCAAGAAACAAGTAGCCACCAACCCAAGGCCAGGAAGGCCATCTTATTATGTTATCACATGTTTGTTAGATAATGTTATCCATGAGGTTTATTTTATTCTTAATTAATTTTATGTGACCATGTATATTTTTACTCTCCTCCAATTCATTGCATCCTTTTTAAGTAAGCAAATAGAGGGACATATAATGTCACCAGCACTCCTTTAATGACTATGACTATAATAATTATCTCATAACTTATGATGGCTCACACCATGTCCAATGGATATAAGTTTTTTATAGGCTCCTTGGCAATCACTATCTCTCTTCCTACTTTAACTTTAAGTTAATGTGTATTTTTAGATAATTTTTATTCAAGTTTCTTTCATTTTTTTAATAGATTATGTTCTTTAAAATTTATGTTTGCAAATTTCAACATTGACAACATATTATAAGAAACATGTGCAGAAACATTATCTTTATATATCCTTTCAACAAGTGTCTAAAATATTTACTTTCAAATTTGATTATTATCCACTTTTACATCCATCATAAAATATTTACTTTTAAATTTAATTCTTACCTGCTTTTACATGCATCTTCATAGTAATTCACAACCAATTTAAAATTGAAAGAATATGTAAAAGAGAAAAAAAATGTGCATCTTGTACCTTTTCTCTCTCTTTTGAACTAACATTAACTTGATTACCCCTAATACAATGACAAATGAATTTCCACATAAATTTCGTCACGCATCCTCGCATTTCCAGGTCAAATATAATGTGTAAAATTGACCTTCGGTTAGAATTGCAATGTGAAACTTATTTTAGATCAAAACCACATCATGTAAGTGGTAACAACAAATGTGTAATCTATTTACTATGAGCTGTGGCATGTGGCAATAATATGATACGCAATCCATTAGATCCACGTTGTAGGAGCGTGGCATCTATTAATTTGGATCTCTATTCTTAATTTATTATCTCTTCTGCGTCCTGATTTTCTTAATGGTGCAAGAGATGGATGATGGAAATGCTTTTCAGGAGTTTATCCTTTTGACCTTTCTGCCAATCTTGTGAAGGCCATCGGTCGAGCTTGTCATGACTGGGGATGCTTTCAGGTAAGCCATCACCCTTTCCTCTGTTTTGTACTTCATTGCACATTACATCACGTGCTTTCTGATAAATTCATATTCGTTGATAATTTAGGTACACATTAGGTTTAGGAAATTTGAATCTGTTTTAGGGTTTAGATGGATGCCTTTCGAATATAAGTTTATTGTGTAAAATATCATTGTAGGTGGTGAATCATTGCATTGCTCCATCGGCAATGAATGAAATGATGGAGGCAGCTCGAGAGTTCTTTGAGTTACCAGAGGAACACAAAATGAAGCACTTTACTTTGGACACAATGTTAAATTTTTTGTATGCATCGAGCTTCAACTTGCAGAAGGATAAAGTACTAAGCTGGAGAGATTTCACCCGTTACTCCCGTCATCCGCTAGAGGATGTCCTTTCTCTGTGGCCCACCTCTCCGCGCGCATTTAGGTAATATCTATCCATGCATGACCTGCCTTGTCCATTGCACAAGAGAGTTATCCACACAGGGCACTCTAAGCACAGCAATGTATATAACACCTAGGTTGTACTTTGCTCAACGCAGATTGCCTGTTTATTTGTTCAATCGAGTGTAATTAAGCAAAGGTGTTATTTAACAGAAAATTTATAATTTTATTTTGAAAGACAAATTGTATTAAAGAAAGTATATTGACAAAGCCCTTCACATGTAAACCCTGTAGAATTTAAAAATATTATGATAGAGAATAAATTTCAAACATGTACATGAATGTTAGTTTGATACTTAGGTGGTTCACATGCACTATGATTAGTATGAAAAGATGTGTTAGGGGAGAGGGGCTCATAGTGGAGCATGGTCCAATAGTGGGGATAGAAGTAGTCCTTAGTGGGCCCCATAGTAGAGCACCATAATATCGAATTGCAAAACATTTTTTATCCATAAAGTACACAAACTAACAAATCATGTGATGCCACATTAGCGCACCAATAAAACATGACTTAGTGCACCACTATCGATCTCACTTTTTTTTTGGGCCTTTTTGGATACCTCAATAAAAGCATGTTGATGTGGCATCATATTTGAAGATGTGGCCCTAAAACGAAATATAGAAGCAGATGAGTTGCCAAATAAACTATTGCACAAAATTGTAAGTGATTTCAAATTTCCATGTAGGATTTTGAGAAACTTGAAGTTAGGGTGTTCCACTATAGGCCGCTCTCCCCTAGATTCCTTTCTTGATTTCACTTGAAATTGAATAGATAGTTCTAACATATTCCATTGTCATAGCATGCTTAAAATGTGTGCAAATGAATATATTTTTATACATAAGCATAGTATAGAATTGTGAAGATTTTTTGTTATGTCAGTCTATAGCCAAAATATACAATGAAACAAGTTGTGGAAATATTTTATTTCCAATTTGATTTCAATTATACAAATAAATATTTTGGCTGCTATGATAGCCTCTCATCTAAGAGCACAACTTAATTCAAACAATAAGATTGAATTATAAATAAAGACTATATTAATGATTAAAATCAACATAAAAACTAATTAAATTGAAATTACATCTACATAAATATAGAAATAAATGATAGATATAAATGTATATCGATTAAAAAATATAATTGGGGCTTCGGCCCTAGCACGCACGGTCAGCGGAGGAGGCTTAAGTCTTGGGTTTGCTCCCCAAGGTCTTGGGTTTGACTCCGAGGTCCAGATTCACCCGATGCGACTGGCTTGTAGGTAGCTGCTTGCATCCCTAGAGGACTAGTCTCGCCTCAACTCGCCCCTTCCGGACCCCAACTTGGCATAAATGTAAGACCAAGGCAAGGCTGGTTGGGCGTTGGGCTGAGTCGCGGGGATACCTCTGGAGTAAAAAATAAATAAATAAATAATTGGGGTGGTGGGCCTAGTTTGATTGGCTAAAGCATCCTATTGCAGGAAAGAGATCACAAGGTCTAGTCTCCCCACCATCCCATGATATCAAATGAGTGTCACGCCACCGTAAATTTTATAACACCATTGCCCATTTATTACTTGGTCTGATATGGGGATTTTATCAACTTTCTAGGTTAGTTGTTCAATATTGTTTGATAGGATGATCATCATAATTTTCTTTTAATTTTGTTCAGTACTACCATAAGTAAATGCAATGAAGAGCCAAAATTTGTGCCAATATCCATTCACATTCTATGAAAAAATTATTATTAATTTGTTAAATTTATTACATGATGTTTTCAAATTGTGTCATAGAAAAAAGTACCCTTTGCTTGACATGAGAATAATTCATCATTAATTGGACATAATAAGGTCTTAATCTAGCATTCTGAGGAATTTTATGCATCCACGCTAGGTCTTGGACCCTTGCAAATTGAATAGCATGCTTTTAACAATATCTTGTAAAGGTGTTGTAAGATACTTTCACGCTTTTCTAGACTTGATGAACCTATTTCTCCTTAATTCAACATTATAAAATGTGCTTAATAATATTATTACATCAATCTAGAAGGCTTGCAAACTAAATTTAATGTTACACTAGTGTTGTAATGTGTCTTATACATTCACATTGGTTCTTGTGCCTTCCTAGGCTAAGCGAACCTCATTTTAGTGTTGTAAAGTGTATTTAAGCACACTTTCACATTGAATTATGTGTCTCAATCCCTATTTTACCTTTACATCATCATTAATAGGCCCCTATTAACCTATATTGTGCATCACGAGGCATAATTTGATCAAATAACTGACATAGTCATCATATAAACCTATTTTTCTTACTTCTCAGCATTCCAGCTAGCAAAAATGGCTCCTATGGGACCCATTCACCATTATTGGTGAATTATTCCCATCTAGGAGGGACCCATTCACCATTAGTTGCAAATGAGTCCCGTTTGAGCCATTTTTTTGGTATGAGCGAGAAAAATTAGGGTTTTTATTCAATTTTTCTTTATGTTAGCCTTGGGGGTCCAATTTACCATAAAATAAGGTGAATTTCCTATAATTACAACCTTCTAAACCCTAATTCATAATAACTTAACTTCATTCATCATTTTTCTTCCATCTCAAGTCAAGCAAGCTAGCGTTTTGTCATTCTAAGTTACCATGGTAGCACTTTTCAGACATTTGAGGGCAAAATCTTCATGCTTTGTTGTAGAAATTCAAGTTCAATCATCATGGTAAGGTAAAAACTCCATTGTTTCATGCTTCATTACATATTTTCATCATTTTGGTTTAATAACCTAAAAAGGGGTTTGACCAAGGCAAACCCCTATGCCTTAACATTCACCATTTATTTCTCTATCATTGTGTGTTTGCAGATTTAGGTGCTTGGATGGCTTGGAAATTATTGAAGATTAGTTTGAAAACTTGTTGAAGTCATCTCCACTTTTGCAAGGCCAAAAATTACACAAAAAGTCATTTACAGCTTCAGAAATTAGGGTTTTAGACCGAGACACCTAGAGGTGAAAATTGAGCAGACTGAAAGCTATAGATTCCATTTTTAAGTTTTCAAAAAACCTAGAATGGAATAATTCACCAAGAATGGTGAATGAGTCCCACTGTACCTATTTCCTAAATATTTTTGGATATTCAAACACCCATTTGGTTAAAACGGGCCCCAATACAATTTTCTAGAACTAGGACTGATTCACACAGAATGGTTAATGAGTCCCACCAGGCCTAAATTTTAGAATCAACAACATTCCAGAAGTCATTTCCAGTCTTCATCCATATCTTAGGTGCACACTTCAAGTCTCATTCACTTCTGTTTAGCTTTGCATTCATTTCTAGTTCATTGTTGCATTACACAATCTATTTTCAAACATCACTTGTTTCTTAGATTTGACATTCATAGTTGATCAATTGTACTTATATCATTTCATTTAATCTAAATAACATCACACATAACATAATTTGAATGAATCCTTTAGCATTTTTGGCCTATCCCTCTCCTTTTAGGTGAAAAACCCTAAAAGAGTTAGAGAGTCTTGTGGTGCCAAAAATCTACAGTTCATTTTGGTGAACCTACTTTTTGAACATCTTACTTTCTGATTTGGATTCCATTTTCATTCTAATCCTAGTTTGCATTGAATTTGTATTAGATTTGCATTGGTTAATTTGCATCTAGGGTTTCAAATTTTTTCATTAGAAAAAGTGCATTTAGCTTGCATTTTTGCATACAATTTCCTTAAAAAGCTCTGAAATTCTTCATCTCCATCTTAGGTGTGTATCATACAACATCAAACACATCAAAAACAATCCAAAATTTCTGCATTTTTTTGCAAAAAACCAGTACTGGTACTCATTCACCATACTGGGTGAATCAGTCTCTATCCAAATTTTTGACTGACTATTATAGCATCAAAAACCTTATTTTTGTGCTTCATAAGCCTCCTAGTATCATATAGTATAATTATGGAATTTTTTTGGAACATTTCTTTTATGCATTTTCTCAAAAACATCATTTTATATTACTCATTCTTCAAACCATTTCATTTGCAAACACCATTACATCTAAAAATGCTTCCCTTTCTACAATTTTTCATTACATTGATAAAATTACTTTTCACTTTTTCATATACAATATTTCTCTTCATAAATATTTGCATTATTTTGGTAAAATTACATTTCATTCTTGCATATACATTGTCTACATTCTTAAGGTGCTGCATACATTAGATAATAGTGTTTTGTCTCTTTGCATAAACATTGTTTATATTGCTAAAACATTGCATGAAATGGTTACATGAGCTTTTCATTCTTATTCAAACAATCCTAGTACCTTACATATGTAAACATGTTAAGAAACATTTCCTATCCCCTCCCTATGAGAGTGTTTTTGTGATAGATACTACAACCGTGAACATTCCTAATGATCATATTTTTTCCTCTACTAATATCTCTCCTCTTGGTGACAAAGAAATTTTGGTAGAAGAAATAATTCATGAGAGTTTTGAGAGATTTCCTAGTTGTTTCTCTCCTCTTACCTGTCTTAGTGGACAAGACATTGATAAACAAAACAATACAACCATAGGTACTCATGACAACAATATTTCTTCTTTTCTAGTATCTCTCCTAGTTGTGAAGTAGATACTTTGATGTTAGAAAACACAATCGATGAAGGCCATTAGTATCTTAGTTGTCCCCCTTCACCTAGGGAAACCCCTCTTGATAAAAAATATTCAACCATTGATCATTCCCCTAATTGTGATGAATTCCTTTTAAAAGAAACAACCTATGAATGCTAACAACATTTGTCTTGTTGTTCTCCTAAAAACTCTCCTCCTAGGGGGAATCTCATGGTTCACAAACATATGAACATTGAAACATATCCTTCAACCACTAAACCTTCCCTAGATGAGGGTACTCAAGTGGCACTAGAATCCATTTCACCAACATATCATGCCATTCAAGACAAAATTTTTGAGGTTATGATGACACAAGTGGGATCTCCTTTAATTAGTGAGATTCCTAAGTCACCTTCCATTAGTGAAAAACAAAAACAATTCAGAGTTGTCTTGAAATCCATGATGCAATCTACTCATAATTTTTTTTTGTAGTGGCTAATTTGTAACTTAGTGACTCAAACATCTAGGGGACCACACAACACTCCTCAACCATTACCTTTTCCTCAAAACATGCCTAGTGTTAAAGATCTTAAAAAGAATCATGCTAATATATTGGTATTGGAACTCATTTAATTCTCACCGACAGTGAAACTTATCTTTCATGAAATGTTGGAAATACAGAAGGAAGAGATCCAATATTACATAAAACTGAATCATGTAACATCCTCCCCTTGTCCATACGAGCCACCTAGTTAGAAATCACATTCCCTAAACATGAACTATCCCCACTTGTTATTCAACACAAAAATGATCCCTTGATGATAAACATGATCATTAATGAGACTTTAATTAGGCACACTCTCATCAACAATGGATCTAAAATTAATATTTGTAGCCTTGACCTCCTACACAAACTTGGTATGTTAAAAAAGTGCATTCAACTTAATGATGTTCATATTTGTGGCTTTGACAATGTTTATAGGAAAAAACTTGGGATGATCACATTACCTATTAAGGTTGGACTTGTAGTATTGCCTACCTCTATTCATATCATGCAAGTACCCTTTGCTTGACATGAGAATAATTCATGATTAGTTGTACTTAATGAGGTATTAATCTAGCATTGTGAGGCATTTTATGCATCCACACTATGTCTTGGACCCTTGCACATTGAATAACATGCTTTTAACGATATCTTGTAAAGGTGTTGTAAAGTGTTGTAAGATACTTTCACACTTTTCTAGACTTGATGAACCTATTTATCCTTAATCAAACATTATAAAATGTGTTTAATAATATTACTACATCAATCTAGAATGCTTGCAAACTAAATTTAATGTTAAACTAGTGTTGTAATGTGTCTTACACATTCACATTGGTTCTTGTTCCCTCCTAGGCTAAGCAGACCTCATTTTAGTGTTGTAAAGTGTATTTAATCATAATTTCACATTGAATTATGTGTCCCAATCCCTATTTGACCTTTACATCATCATTAATAGGCTCCTATTAACCTATATTGTGCATCCTAAGGCATAATTTGATCAAATAATTGACATAGTCATCATATAAACCTGATTTTCTTACTTCTCAACATTTCAGCTAGAAAAATGGCCCCTGTGGGACCCATTCGCCATTAGTGGTGAATTAGTCCCATCTAGGTGGGACCCATTCTCCATTAGTGATGAATGAGTCCTATTTGAGCCATTTTCAGGGTATGAGTGGGAAAAATTAGGGATTTTATTCAATTTTTCTTCATGTCAACCTTGGGGGTCCAATTTATGGAAAAAAAGTTGAATTTCCTATAAATACAACATTCTAAACTCTAATTCATAATAACTTAACTTCATTCATCATTTGTCTTCCATCTCAAGTCAAGCAAGCTAGGGTTTTGTCATTCAAAGTCACCAAGCTAGTACTTTTCATACAGTCAAGGGAAGAATCTTCATGCTTTTCTGCAAACATTCAAGTTCAATCATCATGGCAATGTAACAACTCCATTTTTTCATGCTTCATTATATATTTTCATCATTTTTGTTTAATTACCTAAAAAGGGGTTTGACCAAGGAAAACCCCTGTCCTAACATTCACCTTTTCTTTCTCTTTAATTGTGTGTTTGCAAATTTAGGTGCTTGGATGGCTTGGACATTATTGAAGATTAGATTGCAATTTTTTTTAAATCATCTCCACTTTTGCAAGGCCAAAACTTACACAAAAAGTCATTTACAACTTCAGAAATCACAATTTTAGACTGGGACACCTAGAGGTGCAAATTGATCAGACCGAAAGCTACAAATTCCATTTTTGAGTTTTCAAAAAAGATAGAATGGACTAATTCACCCAGAGTGGTGAATGAGTTCCACTCTACCTATTTCTTGAATATTTTTGTAGATTCAGACACCCATTTGGCTAAAACGGGCCCCAATAAAATTTTCTTGAACTAGGACTGATTTGCCTAGAATGGTGAATGAGTCCCACCAAGCCTACATTTTAGCATCAACAACATTCTATAAGTCATTTCTAGTCCTCATCCATATCTTAGGTGAACACTTCAAGTTTCATTCATTTTTGTTTAGCTTTGTATTCATTTCTAGTTCATTGTTGCATTACACAATGTGTTTTCAAACATCACTTGTTTCTTAGATTTGGCATTCATAGTTGATCAATTGCACTTATATCATTTCATTTAATCTAAATAACATCACACATAACATAATTTTAATGAACCCTTTAGCATTTTTGGCCTATCCCTCTCCTTTTAGGTGGAAAACCCTAGAAGAGTTAGAGGGTATTGTGGTGCCAAAAATATATGGTTCACAAATGTAAACTATTATTAGTTTAATAAAAATACATCCAACATGTCTAGTTATGCTGAACAATAGTGTGTATACTTTGTAGTAAAGTGAGTGCAAATTTTTGTACCAAAATTCATAGGGTGTTAAGGAAGCTTTTTGGTGCAATTTCACAAAGCCTTGGGCTCCTAGAAAACTACATTGAACAAGAGTTTACAAAATATTCATGGATTATGATGTGAAACTACTATCTAAAATGTCCACACCTTGAGTAGACTCTGGGTGTAGGGAGCTACAAAGACCCAGGTTGGATAACAACATTGATGTAGGATGTCATATGACTACAGGTCCTCCATGAAGATCATTGGGTTATAGTCAAGGCTCTTCCCTATGATATTTTCATCAATTTGGGTGTTGTCTTGTAGGTAACATGGTTTCCTTATTGGTCTTAACATACCTAGTGATATGAAAAGGTACAACAACTTTCTTTGTCTTTCTAAACATTTTTCTTTGTTACAAAGTTTTAAACAGATACTAAGCAATGGGATATACAAAAGGGTAGAGCACAAGGCGACCATTAATGGAAGTTGAAATTGGATATCTATGGTGAAGATGTATGGTCCATCTCTCAACACCATTATCATACCAGCTTTTGAATTACTGTTGAAGGGTTTTCAACCTCCTTATGGTGAAATATTTTATGAAGAATAAATGGAGATGGTGTTGCATTTAAAAACAACAAAAAATGAAAGAGAAGAATGCAAAAAATAGGTTTGAAGAATACAAAACCAAAACAAAAGAAGAACCTGATTTTAACATGGTTCACCAAATAGGCTACGTCCACACTAAGCATGGGATTTCTCTCTGTATTCATAAATAGTACCAAATTACATACAACAATATTCACTAGTATATATCACAAATTACATCTTCATACAACATAAAGCTTCATTACATCTTCTTTAAGAAGATTCTCCAAATGCAAGACATGCATAGGAGTGGAAGCAACAGTTACCAAGAATGAGCAATTACACAGTCCAGCCATTACAGGCTGACTTGGCTTCACACACATAGTCAACAATCTACCACTTGAAGACAAGTCATACTGAAAAGATAAATGCTCAGAGATATCCCCCGCAACAGGCTAAGGTCATTTCCTCAAAATTTTGAAAGAAGCTCTACAAAAATAGAACTTCTCCCGAGGTAGAACCTTAGTCAAAACATCTACTAGATTCAATTTAGTGTTGATTTTCTCTAGCTGCAACTTGTGTTCATCAAGAACATGGTGAATAAAGTGATACTTCAACTCTATATGCTTGGTGCGACTATGAAAAGCATAATTTTTGGCCAAATGAATGGCACTATTATTGTCACAAAACAAAGGAAAAACAAATTTCTTACACCATAGTTCACCCAACAGCTGTTGTAACCAGATCATTTCCTTGGTTCCTTCAGTTAGATCAATGTATTCAGCCTTAGTTGAAGAGAGAGCAACCACTTGTCGCAAGTGAGATACCCAAATTATTGCTACCCTAGAAAAATTAAAAACATGACTAGTAGTAGACCTCCTCTTATCCAAATCTCCAGCCATATCGAAATCAACGTAAACATGAAGTTGAGTGCTCTATCCTCCAAAACATAAAACATAATTAGAAGTCCCTTTCGAATAGCGAAGAATCCATTGAATGACATGCCAACGTGTCTTACCTAGATTACTCATAAATTTTCTCACAACTCCCACTGCATGAGAAATATTTGATCTTGTAAAAATCGTAACATACATGAGGCTGCCAACTACAGAAGAATATGGAATGATTTTCATGGGTTCTTGATCCTCTAGAGTTTTCGGACACAGTTGATGATAAATGGAAGTGATTAGCCAAGGGTGTGTTGATAGGCTTGGAATTTAACATATTAAACTTGTCCAAAACTTTGTAAATGTATGTTTCTTGAAACAATATGATTTGTCTTTTATTTCTATTCCTAATTATATTCATGCCAAAAATCTTCTTTGTTGCCCCTAAATATTTCATGGCAAAATGAAGAGATAAATGTTGCTTCAAATCACTAACAATCCTCACACTAGTGTCGGCAACCAACATATCATCAAAATAGAGTAAAATAATAACAAAATCACCATTATCAAGCCTCTTATAATAAAGACATGGATTTGATTCATTACGAAAAAATTGTTGTTGAGTCATGAAACTATCAAATTTTAAGTACCACTACCTCGGGCTTAAGCCCATACAAACTCTGCTTCAATCTGCAACACAAATGCTCTTGACCCTATTTCACAAAACATTTAGGGTGCTCCATGTACATTTCCTCCTCAATATCACCATGAAGAAAGGTTTCTTTGACATCAAGTTGCTCAAGCTCAACATCCAAAACAACTGCCATGCCTAAAACAAGACGAATTGTTTTCATTTTCACAATTGGTAATTTTTTTTATTAAACTCAATACCTTTTTATTGAGCAAAACCTTTCACCACTAATCTGGACATGTACCATTGACATCCTCCATCTTCCTCTTTCAAATGGTAAACCCATTTTTTTTCCACTGACTTTTGATTTGGTAAAAGAGGAACCAAATCCCAAGTATTATTAACTCACAATGACTCTATTTCTTCATTCATAGCTCTTCCATCCATTTGACTGAATTCTCATCTTTACATGCTTGTTTAAATGTGGTTGGCTCTACCTGATCAGAAATAAAAAATTCATAATCATCATACTTAGAGGGTCTTTTCTTCTCACAAGTTGATCTGTGTAGTGGAGGAGCTTCATTCAAACGTAATTTTTCTAATTGAGATTGAACTCCCTCTAGATCAAAATTTAAATCTTCCCTTCTCTATACATTATGCCTAATATTTTGTCCTCTGTCTAGATGAAGTGGTGCATCAATTGCTTTAAGTGGCGCATCCATTGCCTGAAACGGTGCATCCATGTTCTAAAATGGTGCGTACACACCTTGAAGTGGCACATCCATGTCATTTAATGGTGAATCCATGCCATTTAATGGCACATATAGGGAATTGAATGGAACATCCAAGGTAGAGGCTTGCGTGAAGGTTTGAAGAGTGGCACCAAGTGGGAAGGAGTGCACACCACTTAGAGAAGGTTGAGTAGAATTTTGAGCCAATGTAGCAACTGTAGGAGGCTACGTGGCAATATTTAAAGGTTGTAAAAATAGATTTGAAGGTAGTGCAACAGTTGGAATAGGTTGTGATGAAACATTTAAAGGTGCATTGACATATGTTGGCTACATTGGAATTAAAATATTGGAAAGTTGTGTAGAAACATAAGGAGGTTGCATGGAGATAGAGGTAGGTATAGAGGAAACGAGAAGATAAGAGAAAGTTACAGTTGATCATTTCGATCTAAGAGAAGGAACATAGCCAAGTTTATTATTCAAATAAGCTCCAATAGCAAACATATCAAACTTAATAAAATTATCTGAAGTACTCTATAAATGAAAACCTAGAAATTCCCTCTCATTGAAAAAAACATCATGACTGGGGACAATTTTCTTTGCAATCAGATCCCACAGCCTGAAGCCAAACTAATATTCATCATAACCAAGGAAATTCATCTCTTAGACTTGAAATCTAACTTCTTCCTATGCTCGTTTGGAATATGCGCAAATGATTCACAACCAAAAACATGCAAATAATTATATGAAATACTTTTTCCAATCCATCTCTCCTCCAAAATATCAAAGTCCAATCAAGATGAGGGAGATTGATTGATTGGATAGACTACAGTATTACATGCCTCTGCCCAAAACTCTTTTCCTAAACCAACATTGGAGATCACACACCGAGCCCTCTCAAGAATAGTCTGATTCAACCTCTCAGCCACACCATTCTCTTAAGGGGTGAACAAAACCACTTTAATTCTTTGAATGCCAATGTCTGCACAAAACATGTCAAACTATGAAGAGAAAAAATCTCCCCCATTATTAGTTTTGGAACATTAAATTTTAGTTCCAATCTAATTTTCAACAAGAGCTTTGAAATTTTTAAACTTGGAAAAAACTTCTGATTTTTTATTCAACATATAAATCCAATTTTTTCAAGTGTAATCATCAATAAAAGTCACAAAATAATTTTCACCTGCAAACAATGTTACCTCTATGGGACCAAAGACATCATAATGGATGAGTTCCAAAAGAGTGGTTTCTGTATCATGGCTCACCTTCAAGAAACTACTTTGACTCTATTTTCCATAAAGTCAGTATTCACACAAATCCAAATCAATAGATTTTAGGCTAAAACTTTGTCCTTGTTGAAGCATGACTTCAAGTCCTTTCTTGCTCATATGCTCAAGCCTCTTGTGCCAAATTTTAGAACCATTGTCCTCAACTGTCATAGTTGCTCCCTCTTCATCATTGCACTCTAAAAAATACAAACTTCCCAATTTCTTTCCCTTTGCAAGCACCAACACACCTTTGGTTATTTTCCAAAAATATAAACAAAAATTAGCATTCAACCCTTGAGTATACAACTAAACTACATAAATCATATTTCATTGGAGTGTAGGAACATGACTCATGTCCTTCAATAACCATTTATTACCTGTAAGCACTCGTAAATCTTCAAATGGCTAAATCTCTAGCACTCATTAGCAATGGGGTTAGTTCATGCAAATGCAAATCTACAAATACTCTTATGAAATAATGCATCATACTTCATGAGAAAAATAAAATAACAATATAAACCAAAAAAGCTTAAAGAACCACAATGCACACCTATTCCATAGTGGATTGGTGTCACTTTCTTGTGAAAAGTGACCCTTTCCCAACCCTTGACAAGCCAATGATGAAAATGCAATGATAATGGACAAAACTAGCTGTCAATGTGAAGAGAGTAACTTTGCATGAAGATTGTAGATGATTGAATGAAGGATAGCCGCTCCATTTATAGAATATTTTGATGAGAGAAGAGGAAAATGGGATGAATGTGGGATAAAAACCCAACCAATAAGAAGCAGCCACTTGTCACCATTTGAATGGGCTAAGGAAATGCAAGTTTTTATGAATGTGCCAATCAATGACATTACCTGTGGCCTTTTCAAATTTCAAATTTGGCTTGTTGGAGGGAGAAGGGGTCTTAAATGCCAAGTGCGGGTACATGTAAGAGGAGAATTAATGCTATGTTTGAAGGACTCATCCCACTTGGATTTGAATTCAAATTTGAGGGAATATTCTCTAAAGATGCCTTGTTGAGGGAAAATGAAGATTTAATAAATGAATTAAATGATTTATTTGTTCAAGTGGGAAAAGCTAGAGGATGTGACATGAGTTTAGATTAAATTAATCAAGATTAGATTAATTTAATGAGGGATTAGATATTTTGACCTGTTGACTTAGATTTATGGATTAAAATAAATCAAAAGGAGATGAAAAGTGATTTAGACTTAGTTAAATAAATGTTTTGATTTATTTAGCTAAAAGGAATGATGTTAGTGGCTTAATTAAATAAGTTTGATTTATTTAATTAAATGAACAACTTTAGAAGTTAACTAAATAAGATTGGTTTATTTAATTAAAGAGGGACCTTAGGATTGATTTATGATTTAGTTAAGTAAAATTGATTAATTTGATTAACAAAGGAATTGAGATGGATTAATTAAATGGTTAATAGAGGGGTGATTATGGGTATGTGCAAGATCATCATGGACAAAATAGGCCCTTAAGTGGCAAAAAATTCAGAAAAATCAGTGTTAGGCAACTTGGCATAAAAATTTGAATAAGTTATCTATATTATTTCAAAAATATGTAACAATAGAATCTGTAGAAAATTGAATGTAGTTTCTAAACTACTAGGTTTATTTAAAAATAAATAAAATCTATTTGGTGAAAATTTGAAATTTCAATGATTAGTACTTAAATTTCGGAAAAATAAAAGTAGGTGTCTCTAACACCCTAACCATAATAAAATGATAATAATTTTTTATAATATTTTATATATAAGTAGAGTACTCATGTCCAGATGTGATGCATATTTTTTTGTAATTTTTTTCCAAGTAAATAATTAATTATGATTTTTTATTACAACTTTTAAAAACTATAAAAACTCGTATGTCGACCACCTTAACTTGGTCAAAACTTCATGAAATTTATTTTTCTTTTTTAATCCTATAGTATGTGAAGCATAGAATGTGACGCATGTTTTGGATTCAAAAATGTGATACCATTTGAAAGTTATAGATGTTTTTCAATTAGCCTATCATGAGGACTTTAGTAAATTCAAATAGAAAATTAATAATAATAATTTATTAAATTCAAATTAAAGCATAATTTATATTGGTGGAAAGTTGAGAATCTCCTCTAAAACCCTTTTCGCTTCATCAATTTTGGGTTAAAAAAAGTCACCACATACCCTACAAATACCCATAATATTGCCACTTTTTGGCCCATCATGATCCTGCACATACCCTTATAGAAGAATTGAAGTTAGCTGATTAGGATATTTTTCATGTCTACATTTTTCCCCTCTTTTAAGCAATTCACTTGCTGTGTTGGTTCAAAGAATAAACTTACCGCAATCAAAATTCAATTTTTTTAATTTTTTTTTGGATGACCCAATGGAAAGAAGTACACCAGTACATTTCACCCTCGAGAGATCGAGTGAAAGGATTCGATTTGAGGCTCGATCCCGTGATAAAGAGGTTCAAGATGGACATATGGATGGTTATGATGATGATGCAAATGAGATGGTTCTAGGATTCTTAGAATAACCAATCTATATTATCCTAAACAACTTAAAATGATGATGGAATGTATTTGAGATGGACGATGTAACGATTCCTATATGATTATGCAAGTGGATGTTTTATGCAAATGTATGGTTTTATGAGATGTTTAGACTAACAGATCTATATTATGATGATGAACATGCATGTGAGATGATTGGTGTTTCTTATATGATGTGATATGATATGCAATATGTTGATGGTTTGTGGATGCAAGATGGATGCACTGGTGATGATGATTACCTGATCATGACGATGTTAGCACGGAAAGGAGATAGAAGAAAGCAAGATATTCCAACAAGACACAATTCGATGATGATGAGAGATGGATGATTCACTTATTAGTAATTGGGACTTTAAAAAGGCCACTTAACTTATGTTTGATAACACACATAAGCGCGATGCATCAAGGTATAAAGAACCAGGATGGTGTTGCACTTAGTGTGATGGACTTTTACTCGACAATCAGATAGGAGTACTCCTGTACAAACCTGACATACAAAACATCATTTAAAATGTAGTTCAAATATTTCAAACATCTTGGACCAAAAAATAGAAAAGAAATCCTTCCTATGTGGTCAACAAGACACTTAAAACACCCTCGCTACTCCCAAATAAAGCACACATGATTGTGGTTATATTACAAGAACATCCAACAAACACAATAGATAAAAAGATAATGATAGTTTCCCCATTCCTATCTTTCTAAATCCTTGTTTTGGACATCATCGAGAGGTTATTGGAATGAGCTCAAAGAGATAAGTCAAAAGACAAAGATGAAGTAAACAAACAAGCTAATTTTCTTCAATACCACCAACCAAAAGGAAATGTGTTTTTTAAAGGATAAGAACCAAAACTATTTCCAAAAAATAATGCCCATTGTAGGAAGGATACATCCTAGGACATGTTAGTGGATGTCAAGACATTGTTTCGTTTATCCAAAGTGTTCTTTCTGATAAATAATTCCCATTGTAGGAAGGATACATCCTAGGACATGATGTTATCAGATGATTGATTTGGGACTAATTGGATGATAGGCTATTGACAAAAAGAGTTGACTAACTTGTTTACGTAATGACCTAAACTTGAGATTTAACATATTGAGTTTTCACTTTTGATCTTTTAGGCTTGTTTCTGACTATTTCACCAAAGGTTGAGGATGACGATCATTTATTATGAGTGGTATTTATTGTGGGTGAAAGTGAAATGAGAAAGATGAATTTTTTCAAATATTTGGATTTTTTTGGAGTTTTTTGAACTGTTTTAAGGTTGTTTTTGGTATTTTTGAAATTTTACAAATGTTTTGATTTTTGAATTTTACAAGGTTTTGGGGTTTTTTGAAATTTTGACTAAAACATAACCTAAATACCTATACTATGGGCCTTGGGGGCTGATCAATAGATTAGCCTTTCCTACATTATACACGCAGAGACGACGTAGTTCAATTGACAACTTGACCGATTTATAGATGAAGATATACATGATGAAATGTCAGTTTATTATGACAGACTCTAAAGGACTAACTTAAGTGTCTCAGGGGATGATCAAAGATCAACCTTTCCTACATTCAAGGCTCAGAGACCCGTAGTCTGACAAGATGAGTTTGTTTTTAACTTTTCGACTAGCTTTTTGACCTATTTTTGGATTTTGATATGTTTTGAATGTTTTTGGATTTTCTTAATTTCTTAATGTTTTTGAATTTTTTGATTTAAGGACTTTCAAGAATATACACAGATTTGATCTGACAAGAACATTCCCCTAGCATGATGCAATAGACTACTTTGATAAAGGCAGGACAAACTGACCTTGAGAATGGGTCGAGTAGTACTAGGAGGGATCATGACATGAACATAGGTCCAAGCTATAATGCAAATGTCAAATGGATGATGGATGGAGATATGGAATGTAATAGATGATGGATGCTTGATGGATAGCAATGCAACATGAGTCATGAAGATCCTGGTGGATGGAAAGTGCTTATTTACACAAGGCGCCTATTTCCCAAGTTTTCACCAAGGTACTTGTCCAAAGTGCCACAGAAGTGGTTTTCATCAAAGGATATTTTTTCTCATTATTGTTTTTAATCGTTTTCCCAATTTTTTTTATTTTTGTATTTTTTATTTTTTTGTTGTCACCAAGATGCCTGTTTTCCATGTTTTCTTTAGGGTGACTATTTTTTCAAGACATTTTTTGATTTTTTTGGATTTTTTGGTTCCATACCTTAAAAGATTAGGCATAAAAAATTTTGAGATGGGAGTTGTTCATGGGATCCTGCAGAGGTTCCCCTTCAAGTGTTGATAACTGATATGCCCCTAACTAATAGATCACTGTGATAAAAAATGTTCCCAACTAGTTGGGTTCAAATTTTCCTTTGTTGTTTGGATTTGGGACATTCTTCTGATTTTCTTTTAGTACCAGTTCTCTGACTTGAAAGGTCTTGCTTCTAATTTTCTTGTTATAGCTCCTCTTGAGTTTATTCTAATAGACTTGCAAATGATTTAAAGCTTCTATACATCGCTCATCAAGTAGCTCCAACTCATTCAGTCTTGATACTTGGTATTCTTCATCTATGATGAGTTTTGCAATGATATTCTCAGTGATAGGAGCTCGATCTCAATGGGTAATATTGCCTCTAATCCGTAGACTAGGGAGAAGGGAGTGGGGCCGGTGGGTGTGAAAATGCTGGTTTGATAGGCCTAGATGGCAAGATTTAGTTGCAGATTCTAGTCACAACCTACGTCATTGACTGTTTTCTTGAGGATTTTCAAAATGGTTTTATTGGTGGCTTTTGTTTGGCCATTGCCTTGGGGATAATACGAGGTGGAAAAGCGATGTTGGATTTTTATTTTTTTGCAAAGGTTGTGAACATCCTGATTCTTGAAGGGTGTCCCATTATCTGAGATAATAGCTTGGGGAACACTGTATCGACATATTAAGTAGTTCAGGATGAACTTTTATATATGTTTTCCAGTGATATATGTCATGGGGATGGCTTCTACCCACTTGGTAAAGTACTCAATGGTGGTTATGATGAACTTGTGGCCATTAGATGAAGTGGGAGTGATTTTTCCAATGAGATTGAGTCCCCACTACGAAAAAGGCCATGGTGTCATGATGGGATGAAGTTCTTGAGCTAGAGCATGGATGAGGTCACCATGCTACTGACATTGTAGGCACCTTTTGACGTAGTCATGTGCTTCTCTTTCCATTCTAGGCCAATAATATGCCATCCTCAACAATTTCTTGGCTAGGGTCATTCCACTCGAGTCTGAACCATAGATGTCATTATGCATGTCAATTAAAGTGGTTAATGCCTCCTCAGTGTTTAAACAGTGTAGTAGGGTTCCTTCTATGCTCCTATGATAAAGGGTATTTCCTAGGATGACAAATTGGGATGTTTTCTTCACAAACATTCTTTTTAGGCTTGAAGGTAAGTTAGCAGGTAAGACCCCTATTCACAAGTAGGTATAAATGTCATGGTACCAGAGATCATAGGCACCAATGATTTCACACAAAAATTTTGATTCTGGTACCTTGAATGTGGGCACAAGAAGATGCTCTACCAAGAATTCATATTTTGGGACATTGTGAGGGATGTCCAGTAGGGACCCAATCGTTTCCATGGTGTCTGCTACTCTATTGTTTAATGCTCTGGGAATCTGCTCAAATGTGATATCAATGAATGATTATTTGAGGGTTTCTACCATCTTTTTGTATGGAGTCAGTTTATCATCCTTAGTCTGGTATTCACCATTCACTTGATTTATTATCAGCTGGGAGTCCATGTATACTCTGAGGGCCATGATGTGCCATTGCACTACTATTCTAAGACCTGTGGTGAAAGCCTCACATTTTGCAATGTTGTTGGTGCAGGGGAATGCCAATTTATATGATCTAGGTATGCAATCCCCTTGTGAGGTGATGAAAGAGACACCGGCTCTTGATCCATGCTGCTTGTATGAGCCATCAAAGTAGAGTTTCTAGTGGTCGACTATGCTGAGATTGAAGATGGATTCATCTAGAAACTCTTATATGAATGGATTCTCTGAATACATGGGTGCTTCTACAATATCATCTGTGATTATCTAACCTTTGATTTCTTTGCATTCCACATACTCGATGTTGTATTCTGGTATAATCATGACCCATTTGTCCATCCTTTCAGTGAGCATTGCCTTTGACAGTAAGTACTTGAGGGGATCTATTTTGGAAATGAGTTTGATTTTGTTTGCCAACATGTAATGTCTAAATTTATATGAAGAAAATACTACTCCTATAAATTCTTTTTCAATGAATGAGTAGTTTAACTCATTCCCAACCATTGTGTGGCTGATGTAATATATGGCCCTTTATGTCCCATTTTCATCGTGTTGAGCTAGAAGAGAACCGAGGGTTGTTGTTGTTACTGACACCTAGAGAATTAATGGCTTTCTTGGGATCGGTGGCATGAGGACCGATAGTGTAAACATATATTATTTGATCTTATTGAAGTCTTCCTCACACTTGTCATCCCACTTGTACGCTACTCCCTTGTGAAGTAGGTGAGAATAAGGGATTTGTTTATTTGCCAGTTGTGCTATGAATCTTTGGATGGACTGAATCCTACCTTGGAGGCCTCTCAATTGTTTCAATGTTTTGGGTACCTCCATCTAAAGGATTACTTTTACCTTGGCAGGGTCTACCTCAATACCTCTCATTGACACTATGTATCCTAGCAACTTTCTTAATTGTACATTGAAGATGCACTTATTTCTATTTAATCGGGCCTTGTATTCCTCCAGACTGTCAAAATTGGCACCTAAGGTTGCTATGTGATCCTTCCTCTTTCTAGATTTGGCTAGTATGTCATCAACATAATCTTCAAATTTTTTATGGATCATGTTATGGAAGATTAACATAATGGCTCTTTGGTATGTTGCTCCTGCATTCTTCAAGCCTAATGGCATCATATTCTAGCAATAAGTCCCCCATGGACAAGTGAAGGTCATTTTTTGTTGGTCTTCTTCAACAATCATTATCTGGTTGTATCACGAGAAACCGTCTATCAGGGAAAGCATTTTGTGTCCCATCGGAATGTCCAAAATCATGTTGGGCAACGAGAAATTTTCCTTTGGACATGGTTTGTTTAAGTCCCTGAAGTCTGTACAGATTCTGATGCCCCCATCGGGTTTTGAGACAGGAACCATGTTTTACACCCATTCTAGATAGTTGATTGGTTCAATGAATCCTATGTCCAGTAGCTTCTTCAATTCCATTTTTACTAGCAGGGCGATCTGAGGGTGCATTTTCTTGAGCTTTTATCTAACGGGCTTTGCTTCAAAGTATACTACTAGGTGATGAACTACAATTTCTGGATCAAACCCTGGCATGTCTGCATAGCTCCATGCAAAGTTTACCTGCCTCTCTCTCAAGAAGGCTATCAAGAGGTTTTGTTCTTTTGTTAATAATGACTCCGCATAGAATGTGATGTGCGGGGTCTCCTCTGTTCCTAGATTAACTGGATTGCACTTTTCGGCTAGGACCGCTGATTTTTCCTAAGGAAGGGATCTGAAAGGAACATTGAATCCCCCATCCTTGGGCACCTAAGAGAGGTTTTCACCATTGGATGCATCCTTTCTTTTTACATTTTTCAATTCGAAGAGTGCCACAGTGTGGTTTTCACTCAAGGACCTAGAGATTATTCTCAGTTTTTCGCTTTTGTGACTGAGGGATTCAATCGTTTCCCCATAGTATGCATGTGTATCCAACTCAATGATGAACCCTGATTTGTGATACCCACATGGAATATTATCCCGCAGTCCCATGAATTTTGAGAGCACCTCATCATTTTTTAATGTGTCAAGAATTCGTGGTCCTTTTTCGTCATAGTCAATGACTTGCGGGTAGACTAGACGGATTTCATGGTTTTGGTATTTAGACTCATAAGATAGGGTACTAATCATGAGCAGGGTGGTGTCCTCAAAGAGCATGCGTAGATTGGTTATGGGATCCTCATCATCACTACTACTATAGACGTCAGTTATGTCAAATGTGAAGTTGTCTATGACTCAACCTGTAGATACAAGTAAGCAAAGTTTGGTTGTTGATTGGTGAGGAGGATTATTGACCTTTCTAACTAGAGGACTTCAACCACATATGGTTATACTTGGAGGGGTACATCCAAGGCCAATATTTCTCATTCACGTCTCCAGAATGATGGGTATTAGAAGCTCATTTCCGTTTTGACCAGTTTTTGGTTTCTATCATAGCCCATTACGACCATCATTTGCAAACCTTTGTTGTTATCATTCATTGGTAGATCGGCTGTCGATCTATTATCTTGGTATAGGAGATAGGATGGGTCCTCATCTATGATTTCTTGGCCAAGATCTGGAGCCCCAACTTCTGAAGTTGGAAAATCCTTCAGTGGATGTTTGGGATGTGGAGGCTTCATTTGATTATGGTAACTCTCCTACCACAAAAGCATTTTTGGGAATCATATAGTTTTTGCAACCATTGTCTTGGATAATGAATTTGATATAAGAGATAGTCAGGATGGCGGGAGTGGCGGGTGTCTCTATCACAAAATTCGAAGTGAGAGTGGCTGGATCAATGTACGATGTTGATGGTCCATCATTTTTAGGCACTTGAGGGATTTTGTAGTATTTTGCCTCTAGGTTCTTGTAGTAGGAGAATGGTTCAGGATCACCATGGATAGTGACCTCTTGTCCTTCATATGTGAATTTGACACATCAATGGAAGGTTGATGCTACTACTTGCATTGCATGGATCCATGGATGTCCCAAGAGAATGTTATAAGGCAAGTCGAGATCCAGGACCTAAAAGGTAGTTTCCATGATAGCTGGCCCCACTTGAATAGGGATTTGGATTGTGCCTTGGGACACTCTTTCTTGATCATCATATGCTATGATTGTAATACATTTTCCTTTTTTGATGGAATCCTTTGAGATTTTTAGGTTCTTAATGAGCTTGAGGAAACAAATATTCAAGCCTACACTGATCCATCCACCAAGACTCACTTGACTTTATTTTTCTGCACTAGGACCTCTAAATGGAGTGCACGATTATGGGATGGTTGAGCGGGAAATTCTTGGTAGGAGAATGTAAGGAGGTTCAGAGTGATGATGTTTCTGACCATAGCTTGGAATTGTTCCACATCAAGATTTGCGGTGACAGTGGATGAAGCCAATGCTTCTTCAAGGATTCTTTTGTGGGTGGATGAAATTTTTAGCAACTCAATGATGGATATTTGTGTTGGGGTTCGTTTCAACTGATCAAGGACATTGTAACCACTGGGAACAAGCCTTGGGTTGGATATGGTTGCTCTGTTTGGCTTGGATGACCCTGCAATGGTAATTTTTCCACCTCTTGTGGTGACTCCACAATCAGCGTGGGCTCCTTTGATAGTGATTGTGGCACAATATTCATCCAAGGATGCAACGACATGGCCATATACATGATTGATTCTTTTGAATGTTCCCTTCCCCTTCTCATTGTTATTTTTTCCTTTGATGTTATGGTTTTACATCGCATTCGTGTATATTTTGAGGTTCTAATTTATAGTTGGTTGCTCCACATTTGTGATTCTTTGATCAATGAGGTCTTGGATTAGGTTCTTTAACCTCATGCAATTGTTAGTGGTGTTCCCTTTGATTTTTTGGAAGTCAGAGAGTTGATTTTCATTGTACCAAGGAGGTTTCACATTTGGTTCCTGGTAATTCTCATCTGTGGGAGCCTTGATGAGGTTTTCATTTATTAGTTTCTTCATGATGATCTCAAGTGGTTCCCCAAGGGCGGTGTACTTCCAGTTGGTGGAGTTCTTGTTTCACTCGGGAGGTCCCCTTTGATCGTTGACATTATTCACTGCTTGATTGTTTGGCCACTATGTTGTTGTGTTAGCTTGTTGATTTTTTTGATGATGGTTTTGGATTTGTTGTTGTTGTGCGTGTGTGTTTTGTTGAGGTGCACTGATGACAACAGTGGCATTGAAAAGACCATCGTTGGTAATTTTTTTGTTTCTTTCCCATGTGCGAGGCTTGTCATTATAGCTTGAAGATGGGCAGTTGCTTTGTTGATCATGATATATTTGTGTCATTGGTTGTGCAGAAAGGGCTCGTTCAATGTTGAACACCTTGGAGATCAACTGATCATATGTGGTGATCCCTTGGACTTTGACATGGAAAGCCAAGGCACCGTCGAGGTTGGAGATTATGGTGCACACTTGTTTTTCTCCTGGCATGGCCCATTTGCTCTAATTGGCTTTGGATCACATTTGTTTTAGGAATGAGGAAAATGATTCATTCTTACCTTGTTTTAGAGCCAATAGTTCCTCTAGACTAACATCCATTCTGCTATTAAATGCATAATTTTTTATGAATGTGTCTACTATTTCCTGGAACGTCTTGATGCCAGGAGGAAGGAAAGAAAACCATTCAATGGCATGGCCAGCCAAGCTTCTAGGAAATAGCCACATCAGATAGGTATCATCATATGTGACTTCCATGCAATGAACCTGGAACTCCTTGATGTGATCTTCAAGGTTTCTCGTCCCATAGTATTTGTCAAAGTTGGGGATCTCAAATCCCTTCGAGAATAGTTTAATTACGAGGCTCATATTGAATGAATAAGGACAAAAAAATTTGGGTGCTTTTGTGGTTCACCCTGATTGAAGGTCAAGCACCTATCACAAGAGAAAATTAATTTGTGATGTGACATTGTTTTGCAGATCAGGGGGTGGAATGGGTGGATTGGTTGGTATGTTAATGGATGATGTTTGTATGTGCTACTACGCCAAATATTCTTGCAATTGTTGTTGTACAAACAATGCTTGTTGTTGGTCTTATTGTTATTGTGCTATTAAGGCTTGTTGTTGAGCTGCTAATTTGGTTGCTTCCTATTGTTCTTGATATTGCTTTAGTGCTTGTTGATATGCTTGATGTTGCACTGCTTTTTGTTGTGCAAGATACTATGCTTGTGCTTGTGCTTGTTGTGCTTGATATTGGGCTTGGGCTTGAGCATGCACTTGAGCTTGGGCCTAAGCTTAAGCCTGAGCTTAAGCTTGTGCTTGTGCCTGCGTATCTTGTTTTTGTTGTTGTTGCAATAAGATTTGGGCTTGACTAGCTGATTGTTCTTGTTGTAAAGCTTGGGTAGCTTGAGCATCTTGCGTGACTTGAGCAACTTGCTAATTAGCTAGTTGAGCAGCTTGTTGTTTTTTCACGTCTTGGAGTGTCTTTTGATAAGAAGCCCATTGAGTGGCTTGCAACGCAATACTATATTGGTTTGATGTGTTCGAGTTTGGTGTTGGTGGTGGAGGTGGATTTGGAATGGTACTTGTTGTGGTGATGAGATGCACTGTCATGTTGATGATTGGGTTTTGAGAGGTAGATCCAGTGTGATCGATGTGGTTGGTCCTTGAGAGACCATGTTTTGAGATGTTAGGGGGGTGGTTGATGATGTGATGGTGGTGGTTTGCGTTATCAGGATGGTTGCCATCTATTGTTGCGATATCAATGGAAAGGTGGAAGTATTTGGAATGATGCTCTGATTGATGCTTGGTGGGTTGATCTGATTTTATTAATTGATGCTTGGTGGAAGTGGTGGAAATGTGAGGGGTGAAATCTCTTGAGGAAATGGTGTAGTGTATAAAATGCCTCCTAATCCAAATATGTCACCCTCTCCTTGCAAGGTTATGGGGAGAGAGGTTTGGGGTGTTGCACAGAATGATGACAATGGGTCATTTGGATCATGAAAGGTGAGAGGAACATATAGATGTGATGGATTTTTGGGTATGGACTGTCCCAAGATGGTGTTTGCGTCCAAATCCTGATTGTTTACGAGAGGATGTGTTTGCAATGCATCGATAAATGCACTTCCCTTGTTAACAATGGGTTGAGTTGGAGCAATGGATGATGTGATTTGTGGGATGTTTTGAGTGATGTTTTGGAATGGGGGGTAGATGAAATGGGGATGGTAGATGAGATTGGAGGCATGAACCCAAGAGATGGTTCCACAATAGTGCTCACATCAAAATTGGAGGGGAGTTTAGCCCCTTATTTGTTAATTTGAGCATGTATAGTGAGGGATTGATTCTCATCATGATGTTGATAATCTTATGATTCTCTAGATTTTGAACTATTCTAGTGATTTCCTCATGTGACATTCCAAAGGGATTGTTGGTAAGATCCTCCACTTGGACACCTTCCTCTTGATGGTCTTGCGAAAATGGAGGAAGGTTAATTGTGAGACTACCAGACCCAATGGGATTCATTTTGGGAGCGATTTGACTCAAGTCACTCAAAGTAGATGTTTATTTGTTGGCTTCCATGTTCCTCTTGTGTTGAGATCTAGTTTGTACCATAAAATAGGGATCAATTTTTCAAGAATATGAGAGATAAACCTCTAATTATTTAGAATGATATATCTTCAGGTACAAAAAGAGAAATTTTTAGGATGATTTAAAGATCAAAGGATGATAATGATATGGATGTAAGATGGATGTTTGATGGATGATTGGAACTCTTGAGGAAATCTTGAAGGGTATTCTAAAATTTAGGACTTGATTTTGATGTTTGCTTTGAGATTGTTTTTTATTTTGGATTTGGATTTTGATGGTGAACTCATAAACTCTAAGAGGTTGGATGTTTTCCTAGAGTAGATTTTGTTCAAAAGATGCTAATTTTTCTAGGTGCGAGAAGAAGGATTCATCTAAACACACCTATCCAAACAAGATGATTTTGATTGTTTTGACTTTGATTTTGGATAATGAACTCCTAAATCCCAAGATGTTGGATGTTATCAAGGGATAATTTTTTCCACAAAGTTTGATAATTTGACTAAATATGTTTAGAAGGATGCATCTATACACATCTAATCAAACAAGGTGATCTTTTGATTGGTTTCAAATGATTTCCCCAAAGTTTAACATGAAGGATTTTATCAAGATTTTTTCAAAGAGTTGATGATGAGATGATTTTAGTTTTGATGTTTGAAGATGGATGAAGGTTTGATTTTGATTGTATGTTTACCTAAAATAGGCACTCGCTTACTAAACCTCAGTTTTGAATAACATGCTTTTATGTAAACAAGATGCTCAAACTCCCTAAAAATATTTGGGTTCTGACAATAATAGAATGAATACAAACCAGGATTGTTTCTAAAGCTTTCCTATATAAATTAAAGAGAAATCTTCGTCTAAATTCGTATAGCATTGAGAGATGATTTTTGTGATCTTTCGAACTAAGAGCTTTTACCTTTGGTTTCTTGATCTTGATCTTGCATGAAATAATTTGGAACACATGTGTGGAGTCCAATTGTTTTTAGTCTTTTCTTAATGACTTTGTTTTACCACAAATACTTCTTGATTAGGTTTTCAAGCTAGATGTCCAATGTCTTAACTTCTTCTCATTCCACAAGGTATATCATGGGGAAATTTGATGAAATCAAGGCAAGGGTTATGTATTGTTAACTTTAGTAAGAAAATTGAGATATAAATCCAAGTGTTTAGAAACCTCTAAGGATAAAATCCCAAGGGCAAGCAATAACACATGAATTTGGTCAATTGTATTTGCTTCCTAAAGGGTTTGAGGTTTTGATGAAAATGTTAAATGTTTGTTTCCAAAAAATTTCAAACAAGAAAAGTGTTTGTAACCAACAACAAGCACAATCATATGGATATGAAAGACTACATTTGTTGAGTCCCCACTTGGACAAGTCCAGCTATGCTTATTTTTAGTGTATGGTTAGATCTTGACCCCAATGGCTCCTCTCCATGACTCAAAACTTCTTTTAGGGCATCCAAGCATCAGTACCAATGAATATCCCATGGAATAATTTCCATTTTGATTAAAAATCGTAAAAGTGTGGGGCGGCTTCAAAATGACCGTTCTTGCACCAATAAATAGATAGGGATTTTGGCCTTTCTACACAAGGTTTTTTAATTCGGACTTTATGTTCATGGAGATTGAACCATATGACAAGAGACCATTGTTTCCCTTCTCATTGGGACCAACTGCTTGATACTGGCTTTTGTTCCAGTACCCACTTTTATATCCTGGCTAGAAATACACTTGGCTTTAGTGTGTTACCGATTGGTTCATTCCCTTGGGTGAGTACTATCTCCCACAAGGAAGGCCCTCTAAGATAAATAATAGTGAGTGAAAATATCCATATCTTGATCAACCTTCGTTTAGAAACAAAGGGAGAACACATGCAAGAGGTTCCACTCACACTTGCAAAATTTGTTGTTCAATTTTAATCCCAAAATGAAATGTGGAGGTAATAACTTTATCCCAATGTAAGACCACCAAAAAGTCTTTTAATTCTCAAGATCATCATGAAGTGCGAGAGAAGGGTATGTGTAGGATCATGATGGGCCTAAAAGTGGCAATATGATGGGTATGTGGCTGACGAAATTTTTTTACCAAAAATTGATGAAACGAAAAGGGGTTTTAAAGGAGATTCTCAGCTTTCCACAATAAAATGATTTTAGATGAAAGATGAATCATTAATAATATTTTATCATATAGCAAAGATCAACATAATCCTCACTAGTAATCAAGCATCAAACAATTTGAATGCAAACAAGTAGGGATTTTGATTTTCATTCACTTAGTCTTGTAGAAAATCATAAATAAGGAGTGTCAATCAACGAAGATGTATGCAAAGCCATAAATGAGTGACTTCAAGACACAAATGTCTTGGAATTTAGTGCAACATCTATGATATTAGTTTATTGATCCCATCCTATCTTCCTAATCCACACGCATTCTCCTAAGAAAACAAATATCAAAAAAGTTCTTTTAAATCCAATTTTCAAATAGTAAATAAAGATTTTTCACAATAAGCAAAGAAACACTTGATGGCACATATCCTTCATTTTGAACACTGAAACTTGACTTGGGCACCACATGTTTTCACACGACCTACTTCCTACAAATTCACAAACAATAAAAAGTAACCTTCAATCATTAGAAGTGAATGGATTTTCCATATGGATCACAATCTTTTCAAGTGGATCTATGTAGATCACAATCTTGTTTTGATAGTTATGACAATGAGATACCTTTTACTTTGATCAATGCATTTCCCTCAACATGTGTATTATAAAATATTTTTGGTAGGGCCTACATTCAATACTTTCCACTTTGATTTCCTTCCTTCATCAAACCAATGAGTTATCCATCTGTTGCATTTACTATGGCTAGAATAACAAATTTTTTGTAGGAGCTTTTGTTTAAGAAGTGGAATCTCATTATAATCTCTAGCATTGAGAAGAAATAGCAACAATTAATGAAAAATATTGGTAGTCACAGACAACAAAAATTAATGAAAATTTTTGGTAATCACACTAGTCATAAGAAGATCCTTCCAATCTTTCTTGCTAAGTGATGGACTTCGACAGTTTGTAAAGTTACTCAAAGTCTTGACATTATCAAACTACTATCACCATGTTACTAGACACAAAAGACCTTATAGGGATTCCCAACGTGTGGCTCTTTGAATCGAATACCAGAGTGAAGTTAGGATACTCATTTCAGTTTAATCAAAATAAAAAAATTAATCCGAACAACATTTGGATAAGTTATAGACCATAGTGATTTTATGTGAAGATATGTGCGTCAGCTAGTTGTATCGACAAATAAAAAGATCTTAAACTACATTAGATAAATATCTTTAAAATAATTCAATCAAATGCATTTCGTAGGTGTAGGACCGAACTCCACAACCTCAGACCATGGCTTTTTTTCCACAAGAAACATCTACAGGCTTATACAAACAATGTACGTGTGGGAGATAATTGCACAGACCTATGATTGGGAGATGCACTTTTTTTCTTGTCTGTAATGACCCACAAGGAGTATTTTGAATTTAGTGAATGATGCCTCTTTATTATTTGATAGGATGCCTCAAATAGATGTTATCTTATGGACAACAAGGATTGTAGGACCTGCACAAATAGGCATATGAAATTTTCAAGCAAATGCTATCAATAGGCATAAAAAATCCAACAAACTTTATAATCTTTTCTTGCGTGTGAGAATGCTCAGACCTATGAAGCAAGTGAGATAGCGGAGAAAACCCTTGCACTTCAACTTAATTAGATTTTGAAACCCCATCCTCCAAAGTCGCTTAGGAGAAGGCAATTGATGCAGCAAGCAAGAAACCCACACATTTTGTTTGTGCTTCAAATGAGAAGAAACATTCTTCTTGTCATTCCATGCCTAACCACATTTTAGAGGAGGGACAAACCAATCAAACAACACAAAATTCTACAAATGAAACACTAGATCAAGACAATAACTCCAATTCAAATGTAGGAAGGAGTTCTCAATTAGATAATGGTTTGTTACAAAATATTCATAGGGTCACAACCACAGGAATAGGGCCAAAGGGGATAACAATCAGTGGGATCTTATCTTACAATAGTAATCAAGTCAGAATAGTTTGTGTATGCCATGGAACCCCAATGTCACCCATAGAATTTGTGCAACATGCAGGTAGCACAGATATTTCAAATCCTGAAAGAAATATAGTTGTCACTCCAACCCCTTTTATAATTTATGCAACTTTGGCACGAGGTTAACACAAAGCATAAAAAATGCTCAGGGTGAGCAAGGTTGTTAAAGTGTGCCAGTGCTTGGAAATAGCAAAGTTCCTTTTTGTTGGATATTGAATGGAAAAAGGAATTAGTACTTTTTGTACAAACTTTTTGAAACATAACTTTTGTGTTTTAGGGGGTTGGGAGTTTCACATTCATGATGTAAACAAGGGGTATATGTTGTCACCCTTTCCTAGATGCACTACTCAAAAATTTATGACACATGTGAAACTGATCTTACACGGACCTGAATTTGTAATCTTCTTCCCTTTTGATGGAAATAATTCCATGAGACATATTGTAAGTTTTGTGGGGAAGAGAGAACAATGATATTTAATGGATAAAACCAGAAATATTGATGAGAAAGATGACCACATTGAGGCAGTTTGTATCTGTATTGTTGAGGAAATGACAAACATTGACAACTTTACTTGATATTCTTTCCACGTACAAAAAAAATCATATTTCTTCATAAAGACTCAAGTTAAGAAAATAAAAACACCAAAATAACTACTGCATTAAAGATATGGTTTAAGAGTTTGAAAACTAAAAAGAAGAAACAAGAAATGACAACAACAAGGTACTCGACTTTAGGTACATGCAATCATAAAACATTTTAGCATTATACACATACAACTGCATATCACTAACAATGTTTTAGACTCATATTTTCATAAGCAGGATCAAAAATTAATTGAAGACCATCCATATTTCTAATATTTCTAATTGAATCTACCATAGGAAGCCCATATTAGACATATTAAAATAAACTTAAGAATCTCGAATGGCCATTAACATCAGACAAAAGGCATGAAAATGCAAGACCAATCTTAACAATACACACAAATCTAAGCAAAGATTTTATAAATCAATTTCTATTGATTTGCAATGTTGTAGCAATCATATTCCATAGTAGAATGTATACTAAAGTGGTCAATGATGACAGAAATAGCCCTCCTCCTAGCACCATATGTGAGCACCCCTAAATCTATGAATGGCTAAATCTCCAACACTCATTAGCAATGGGGTTAGTTCATGCAAATGCAAATCTACAAATACTCTTATGAATTAATGCATCATACTTCATGAGCAAAATGAAATAACAACATAAACCAAAAAAGCTTAAAGAACCACAATGCACACCTATTCCATAGTGGATTGGTGTCACTTTTTTGTGAAAAGTGACCCTTTCCCAACCCTTGACAAGCCAATGATGAAAATGCAATGATAATGGACAAAATTATCTCTCAATGTGAAGAGAGTAACTTTGCATGAAGATTGTAGATGATTGAATGAAGGACAACCTCTCCATTTATAGAAGATTTTGATGAGAGAAGAGGAAAATGGGATGAATGTGGGATGAAAACCCAAAAAAAATAAGGAGACACTTGTCACCATTTGAATGGGCCAAGGATGTGCAAGTTTTGATGAATGTGCCAATAAATGACATTAGGTGGCCTTTTCAAATTTCAAATTTGGCTTGTTGGAGGGAGAAGAAGGGTTCTTAAATGTCAAGAGGAGGACATGTAAGAGGAGAATTAATGCTATGTTGGAAGGACTCATCCCACTTGGTTTTGAATTCAAATTTGAGGGAATATTCTTTAAAGATGCCTTGTTGAGGGAAAATGAAGATTTAATAAATGAATTAAATGATTTATTTGTGCAAGTGGGAAAAGCTAGAAGATGTGACATGAGTTTAGATTAAATTAATCAGGAGTAGATTAATTTAATGAGGGATTATATGTTTTAACTTTTTGACTTAGATTTATGGATTAAAATAAATCAAAAGGAGATGAAAAGTGATTTAGACTTAGTTAAATAAATGTTTTGATTTATTTAGCTAAAGGAAATGATGTTAGTGGCTTAATTAAATAAGTTTGATTTATTTAATTAAATGAATAAATTTAGAAGTTAATTAAATAAGATTGGTTTATTTAATTAAAGAGGGACCTTAGGATTAATTTATGATTTAATTAAGTAAACTTGATTGATTTTATTAATAGAGGAATTGAGATGGATTAATTAAATGGTTAATCGAGGGTTGATTATAGAAGAATTGAAGTAATTGATCAGGATATTTTTCATGTCTACATTACCATTTCTCAAAGAAAATAACACATCACCTTTTTCTACAATTTCACATTCCTTGTTATCTCCAAGAAAAACTTTTCCAAACATACCTTCTTGGTAATTGGTGAAAGCACTCCAGCATAGAGTAGCATGAAATAGAGCACCAAAGTCAAGTACCCATGAATTGGTAGTCATGTCACCTGCTGATAGAATCAAAACACCATCATCAAAATAATTAATTTCATTGTTACTCACCTTGTCTTGAGCCTTTTTATAGTTCTAGCAATTTTTCTTTGTATGTCCTAGTTTCCACATAACCAACAAGCACCATTTCATCCTCTAGACTTTTATTGTTTTTCAGATTTTGATCTTCTAAGATCTTTATTTCTTCCTCTATCTTGATTTCTCCCCTTATTTCCAGTGCCTAAAATGGTTAATGCATCACTGGAAAAGGCTCTTGATGTTTTCTTCTCATGTCTTCATCGAGAAGTGTAGGAGCAATATCATAAAATTTTAGTTTACTTTTGGTAGCCACCGAAGTGCTCAATGCCATCACCACACCTTCCCAGCTATTTGGTAAAGAACACAATAATAAAATAGCCTTGATCTCATGTTCTAAGTTAATGCCCAAAAAAATTAATTAGGTGACTAATGTGTTGAATTCATTTAAATGATTTGACATAATTCCCCCTTCTCTCATTTTTAGATTATACAATTTCTTCATTATGAATACCTTATTCGAATTTGATGCAATCTCATATAATGAAGATAATTTGTCCCACAACTCCTTTTTCTTCTTAGCTAAGACATTAAAGAGCACGTTGTTGGACATCGATAAGAAAATAGTTGCACGAGATTTCTAACCTATCCTCTCCCAATCTTCAACTAACATTGAGCCATTTCCTTGGGTTCTCTTGAGCAAAGCAAGTGAGCAATCTTGCTTGATCAATAATGAATCCATCTAAACTTTCCATAGTCCATAGTTTTGACCTACAAATTTATCAATCTTCCATTTGTCTGGATCATCCATGGCTCTAGAAATTCTTCATTGATTTCCCAATGAACCAAGTCTACACTAAGCTTCTTCACCAAGCTCTAATACCAATTCTTGAATTTAGAAAACAAGAAAAAATGAAAGAGAAGAATGCAAAAAAAAGGAATGAAGAATACATAACACAAATAAAAGAAGAACCAAATTTTAATGTGGTTCACCAAATAGGCTATGTCCATACTAAGCAAGGGATTTCTCTTTGTATTCATTAATAGTAACAAATTACATACAACATTCTTCACCAATATATATCCCAAATTACATCTTCATACAACATAAAGCTTCATTACATCTTCTTCAAGAAGACTCTCCAAATGAAAGACATACATAGGAGTTGGAGTGACAGTTACCAAGAATGAACAATTACATATTCCAGTCGTTATAGGCTAACTGGGCTTCATGCATGTAGACGGTTACAGAGCCTAGCCATTACAGAGCCTAGCCATGAAGAAATAATTTAGTTGCCAAAGATGTATTAAAAGAGTGTAGGCGACAGGAAGTTCAATTGCAACAGGAGGTTAGAGTGTGACAGGAAGATAAAATATGAATGGAGGATGGAATATAGTAGTAGAGACAGGAGAAGCGAATGAAACACGACATATGAGAAGAGAGTGGAACATGACAAGAAGCTTTACAAAATGAAACATAGTAGAATCTGAAATGGGAAACATGATGATTAACCTGCAACAAAAAAACACTCCTTGCTCCTCAAATCACAATTGCATTCCACAGAGAATTCTTTATAGTTATTTTAATACCAAATTAATCACACATGTTGTATTATCAATAATCTTTAAACTTGAACAGATATTAAACTAAATCACAACACAGCTAACAAGCATACATTTGACAAAAATGAAATTGCATGAAATACAAAAGACCTAAGCTAGTAAACCATAAAATGGTCTCACCAAGCTTTCCAAGAGGGAACCCTTCCTTTGGTCCATAGGGTGAGCAAAAAAGAGAATATACACTATCTCAAACCACGATCAATGGACCCAATATTCAACACAATAATATAATCAACTAAAATATTTATGTATATTCTATATGTTCAATTTAGCTTGAAACACACACATATATAGGCGTGTATGTTCATCGATCACCACTGAGTAAAACAATAAAAGAGAAAAAAAATTTAGGGCCGATGGCCAAAAAACTGGATGAATATAGTTTTTGGGTTGGTCATAGGCCACACACCCAAAATAGTTACAAAACAACTAGTTTGAAATAAGATATAAAAAAAAAAGCAAGTATACTTTCATCATACATAGCCCACATTTCCCATCTTATGCCTTTCAATATTTTCATTCACAGATTTGGTTCCTTCTGCACATTTATTTCTTGTAGCAAACCATCCAAAATACATCACGACCTTAACAATTTTATCATTTTGAAAGTATTCTCTCCTTTTTGAAAACATATCAAATATTCTTTATTTCCCTAACAATTAATGGCAAGGACTTAGGAGAAAGGAAAAATGGGAATGAAATCAGGGGAAAATGAGATAAAATTGAACACATTTGGCACCCATCATTTCCCCTCCTAGGTTTACAAATTTGCATGTCCTCATGCAATCAGTAAATAGAAACCAGGTGAATGAATTGTGATAGTAGTAGCTACATCCAAGTTGCATTGTTGTTCCTCAGAAGACTCGAGTCCTTGGCATAACCCTATAATTCCTTCATCAATTGGTTCCCTCTATTGTTTACTCTGCACAAAAAATCCATGTAGCTATGATTTTAGCTACTATTTTTCCATTCTCAACTACATAAGGACTTGGCAGAATTGATTAAATGGGATAAGCGGCTGATTGTAATCTTCCTTTGGGGTCTCATTGGAAATGACAATAAGGGCCTTTGAAAAAATTTCAACAATAGTGTCCTCACTTTTTGGCTAGGGTGGAGGATATTTTGTAGTGCTAACATCTAAAAAATCCTCATTCTCACGAGGATTTGAATCTTCCCCATTGTGCTCTTCTGCCCCTACAATGTGTTCAACATGATCCAAAGTTTCAATATTAGCATTCAAAGTTTCCTCATTATTTCAAATGGACTTCTCCTTCAGAACAAAATCCTTCACCTTCTTCATATTGCCTCTCTAGGCTAGTTATAAGGGTTTTATCCTTCCAGATGTCCTCACCCTTAGGGTATTTTTCATCTTCAATTCTTTCCTCTACATTGTGTTTTTCTTGGTCAAAGATTCCTTGATCAGGGTGTGCATGTGACTGCTCAGGGGTTTTTGTATCCTTGGAAGGAAGGGTTTCCCTTTGTTCTTGCTCAACTCGATGTTTCTTCCTTTGTCGTTCTTGAATCTTGAGTTCCTTGGCAACCTTCCCTTTTACCCTTATCTGACGACTTGGTTGCGACTATCTCTACATTGGTAATGGAATGAGCAGCTTCTACAAGCTTGTCCAACTGACTGAAAATCCTTCTTTTACTTTGTCTAGTGATGGGTATGATGTTTTCAATTTGTGGATTGGAGAAAGCTACAGGGCTATTTTTTTTTCTTTTTAGGGGTTTTATCAATAGGGGTTTTCCTCAATTTCTTCTTTTTAGAAGATTCCTCGACTAGGGTTTCTTCTACAATTGGTTTCTTTCATTTTTCTTTTAGAAGACTCCCCAACTAGGGTTTCCTCTGTAATTTGTTCTGTAGGGATTCTGGGACGTTCTGTACTCTTTGTTTCATTATTGACAAAGGCATCCCATTCTAGAGAGGATTTAGTAGAGTGAATTCCATGAATGACTATTAATTTAATTATCCCATGATGGGGGAGGGAATTCGCATGACCCTTGTGAAATTGACTACAAGAATGTTTTATTGAATAATGTAGATAGTAAGGAAGATTAACAAGCAGAGAATTTCATAAATGTAGCATGAGACGAATATGATGGGCATGAATATACTCATATCTACCTTCACAAGTAATATACTAAATCAAAAATTTAGCTACCTCACCCCATGGAGATGGAAAGGACTTTCATTTGTGACCTTGGCCTTGCACATACTCAAAAAACTCTCCTCTTTGCAGAAATTGCTTACGATGAAGCTTAGATCTGTGACCCTAGTGCTCGAGTTAGGAAAGAAAAAATCTCCTATCTGGGGAAGGCCAGTGACCAAAGAAACCATCTGAACTATGACTGGAAACTGCAAACCCCTTAAAGTAACACTCTTTTTATGAAACCATGTAGCAAACTCCATAGCGACCCGTTTATCAAAGCCACATAGTTTCTCAAATTATGTCATCCATGCAACCTGCTTAAAAATATTATATGCTTCTTCATTGGCAATAAGTTTTTTCATGGAAAAGGGTTCATGCCTAGTATGATTTCCTCCCATGGCATTGAGAATGTGGTAGGAGCTTCGACAACGGTTACAATGGCAAGCAGAATAGTAGGAGACGATTAACAAATAATATCAATGGTAGGTTACAAGTAATAACAAGTAAAGGATTATGATAACCATGTGAGGTGGAAAGTGACATGGAATTACAATTAGGTAAATCTTGACCAACTCAGATAATGATGAATGGTTAACCCATACCCCCAGCTTAACAGTGAATTGTCTAAATCATGCCAAGTAATTATTAGAGAAATATAAAAAAAATTAAATAATTTATTTAAAAAGAGAGAGAATACTCCCTGATACCAATAACTATGAGGAAGATGGTTGGTGATGTGGTGGCTAGAGGAACGGTGGCGTGCGACCTGAGTTGGGGATGACATCATGAAAAATACAAAATGATGTGATCCACGAAGAATGATAATGAAGCAGTACAGAAGAAGAGAGGCTGATTGGAAGTGGAACGAATGTGAAAGAAAAGAAATCAGTGACAACATCAATGTGAATAATGAAGTCATATGAAAGAGGAAGGAAAAATTATTACCATGGGTGGAGCAATGGTGTGAAGAAAACCATGAGAGTGACTACCACGTGGGAAAATGGCAGATGGGGAAAGGACCACAATATGTGGCAAGACTATCATGGGTCCCACAAGTAGTGTTCATTACATCAGTTGGTAGCATCACATAGAGGCCAGGTGACAAGAGCTAGGAAAACTACAAGCCCGAGTTCCAACCAATGTGTCTTGGGAAAATGTCCACCAAAAATAGTGATAGGAAGAAAATAAGTTCCATTCGCACCAAAAAGTACCAAGAACTATAAGAAGCTCTTGTCACACCATAGAATAGGTAGTGACAGGTGATATCGCTGAATGATCATGTGTTGTACTCTTTTGTCTCTTTCTCTTTTTTTTTTTAATCAACAATAGACCATTGGTGACTCGATTTTCAGCCTACTACCACCTAGAGGCGTCGATAACCCGATTTTTACTTCTAAGTTATTTTAGTAGTTAGCATTCATCGAAGATTGATTTTCAAATGCCAATTGGCCAACAATTCTTGAGGGTTTTCGCTATTGGATCTTTTATTGCTTATATATATATATATATATTTATCACTCAATCTTTGAGGAGGTCAAAAGGAACAACACTAAGTTCCTTCACCATGTCACAAAAGAAGGTTTCCTTTGAAAGAGGTCATTTGTATATTTTTAGGTGATTCCCATTAATAAGAAGAGTCATGTGTTTAGAATCCATAGTACACAGTCAAACAACACTATTATCATACACAAATTGAATTTCATAGGGATTGAGCCAGTGAATGTGGAACTTCCCCTTGAAGTCCTAAAATCGTGAGTTATTGAGTAATTCCCAATCCCCTAGTTGGAATGTATGTGACCAAATGAAGTGGTCATGCCACTACGATCTTTTCCTCTGTACAACTTTTGTATGGAAAATAGCCTCTTGATGCATTTCATCGAGTGAGTGGAGTTGAGAAAGTATCTCCTTCTATACTTCACTAAGGTTCATTCCAAGCTAAAGGGTAGTGCATAGAATTTTCACTTCAAATTCAATTGGCAAGACTATAACCCTCTTTCCATAAACAAGCTCATATGGTGTCATCCCTGTGGTTGTCTTCCAGGTTGTGTGATAGGCCCAAACTGCTTTAGGAAGTCTTTCTTCCTAGTCTTTCTTGTGCAATGCTACTATCCTTGTAGGAATATTTTCTAGTTATCAGTTGGTTACTTCCACCTTCCCATTGGCTTCTGGATGATATGGGGAAGACTTCCAATGCTTAATTTCATATTCTCGTACCAACACTGCAATCAAGTCGGAGGTGAATTGTGCTCACTAGTCCATGACAATTTCACGAGGCACACCATACTTGGTAAAAATCTCAAAATACAAGAAGTTAGAAACCTTAGTATCCCTAGCATGCTTTAAGGCTACTACCTCTACCCATTTAGGGACAGTCTATACAAACCAAGATATATTCTTTATTCTTAGAGGGAGGATTAGCGGGACCTAGAAAATCTAACCCCCACTTTTCAAATGGTTCTATGGATAACTGAAGGTGTAAATGAATTTCGTCAAAGCAGGTAGGCCACCCCATACATTGACATTTGTCAAAATGTTGAACATAATGCTTACTGTCCTTATGGAGTGTGGGCTACTAATAACCTGTGATCAAGATCTTTTGGGCAGTCTTATGGGCAACAAAATTTCCTCTACAAGGTTTTGTATGGCATGTGTGTATAATGTCGAAGAAATATTCTTTGGGCACACACCGATGTATGATATTATGAAGGCCGCAGTGGAAGAGTATCCCATTAATTCACCTATAATCACCACTGAGTCCCACCAGCTTTCGGTTTTCCCTTGGAGAGAAATAAGGTGGGAACCTACAAGTAACCAAGTAGTTTTCCATGTGAGCGTACCATGGAATATTTACTAATATAGCAAAAAGATGTTCATCTAGAAAGTTGTCATCAACTAGAGTTGGTTCATCTTCACACTGCAGTCTGAAGAGAAAATCGGCCACCACATTCTCTCACCTCAGTTTGTCGAGGATAGTAATATTGAACTCCTACAAAAGAAGTAACCATTGAATCACTCACACAGTAACAATAGGTTTTTTCATCAAAATATAATGGCAGAATGATCCATATGTACAAAAAATTTATATCCAGTGATATAGTGGAAAATTTTATTTATTGCGTAAACTAAAGCAAAAAAATATTTTTCAGTAATAGTATAATTTACCTCTACACCAATAAAATTCTTACTGATATAATAAATAGCATAAAAGAGGGTGTCTTTATTTTGTCCAAGGACGGATCCCATAGAAGTATCTAATGCATTGGTATGTATATGAAATGACAATTTCCAATTCAGTCCTCTTTGCACAAGTGTTTTGATGAGTTTACCTTTGATTTCTTTGAAATATTGTTGACATTCTGTTGTCCATGAGAAATCTACATCCTTTCCTAGCAACAAAAACAAGGGTGAGGTAATCTTGCTGAAATTTTGAATAAACCTACGATAATAACTAGCATATCATAAGAAACTATGTACATACTTTGGAAAAGTAGGCACAAGCAAGTCTTGAATAATCTTGATCTTTTTTGGATCTACCTCAATTCCTTTTTCAAAAATATAATGACCCAACACAATACCTTTAGTAATTAATATATAACATTTTTCATGACTTAAGGAAAGATTAGTATCAATACATCATTTAAGTAACTTCTCAATATTTTCCTTAGCCTCCTCATATGTGTTACCATAAACAGTAAAGTCATCCATTTACACTTCTACTCAATCATGAATTAAATCAGTAAAAATACTTAGAACAACTCATTAGAAATTAGCAAGTGCATTACACAGTCTGAAAGGTAAGAAATTGTAGGAAAATTTTCCCCAAGGGCAGGTAGAAGTAGTTTTGTCCTGGTCTTCTGGGGAAATATAGATTTGGTTATACCCACTGAATCCATCAAGAAAGGAGAAATTTTTCCTAGCTAAGGTTTCTAAGACTTGATCAATGAAAGGAAGTTAGAAATGATCTTTCTTGATGGCCTTGTTAAGGGCCCCATAATTGACACATACTCGCCACTTTCCATTCTTTTTAGGAACTACTACAAGTGGGGACACCCATTGGCTATCTGATATAGGGTAGATAAATCCTACATTGAGCAACTTTTGAAGTTCTTCCTTAACTATTTCTTGTAATGTTGGGTTTAACCTTTTTTAAGGTTGTGGCACAATTCTACTCCCTCCCTCTATATAGATATGGTTTGTACAAGTAGCGAGATGAATACCTCTCATATCTTGATAATCCCAAGCAAAGGCTTCTTTATGGGCAGACATCTCAATGAGTTCTTTCAATTGGTACGAATCTAATATGGGATTGATGTTAAGTGTTTTACCAGGTAATATTTCAATAGCTTGAGATTGTACAGGGGTATCTACAACAAGTAGTTGTGAATTAGGCAAAGATGGATCAGTATCCCCATACATAAAAAATGGATGATATATACAATCATGTGGTAATAATTGATGCAAGGTAATAAAGTGTTGAATAGATTGTGAACTACCTACTAATGGAAAATATCCAAAAGGGCATTTATCACTTATGCCTATAGGAAAAATCATTTTCTCAAGATCACTATCAACTAAATAACGATTTTGTAATAAATGATTAATAACAGTGTCTTTTGAAACATCTTCAAATTCCCTACTTTGATCTATTGTCAAAATAGGTAGAGACTCCTCTACATCGCTATCGATCCACAAAGGATCCTCTATTTCTAGTAATGGCTACACTGGAGGGTACAGTGTCAATTGCTTTGTTTGCTCTCCATTCGAGATCACCATATTTCCAAACCTGCAATCAATGAAGGAATTAGCAGCAGCTAACCAAAGTCTTCCTAAAATTAGGGGGTATCCCCCCCAACTTAATCTTTGGTTGCAAAATCATAAAATCCTTTGGATACTCCCAAGACTACATATAAATAATGATGTCTTTGATCATACCTTTTGGTTTTATGAGGGAACGATCAGCCATTTGCAAGACTTTTGGAGTAGGTCTTAGGCCTTGAAGGACGAACCTCTCCTTAGTCTCATTAGACATTACATTTATAACTACTACTAGATCCACAAGTGTATTTGGAATGGTTATGTCACCAATATGTACCTTAATCATTGGACTACCAGGATCTGCATACGGGTATGTGCAAGATCATGATGGGCCAACAAGTGGCAATATGATGGGTATGTGTAGGGTATGTGGCTAGCAACTTTTTTATTACCAAAAAATGATGAAACAAAAAATGTTTTTAAAGGAGATTCTCAGCTTTCCACAAATATGAATTATGGTTTTCTTGGAATTTAATAAATAATTATTATTCATTTTCTATATGAATTATGACTACATTTTTTATTGGCAAGTTGATTAAAAAACATCTATAGCTTTCAAATGATATTACATTTTTTGAATCTGAAACATGTGTCACATTCTATACTTCACATACTATAGGATTAAAAAAAAAAATGAATTTCATGAAGTTTTGACCAAGTTAAGGTGGTCAGACATACTAGTTTTTTAAATTTTTTAAAAGTTGTAATAAAATTCATAATTAATTATTTACTTGGAAAAAAAATACAAAAATATGCATCACATCAAGACATGATTCCTCTACTTATATCTAAAATCTTATAAAAAAATATTATAATTTTATTGTGGTTAGGGTGGTCAGACAAACACCTACTTCTTATTTTTTCCCTAAAATTTAAGTACTACTGCATTGAAATTTCAAATTTTCACCAAATAGATTTTTTTTTTTAAATAAACTTAGTAGCTTAGAAACTACATTCAATTTGCTACAGAATTTGTTGTTACTGATTTTTAAAATAATATAGATAACTTATTCAAAGTTTTACGTCAAGTTGTCTAACTATGATTTTTCTAAATTTTTCACCACTTAAGGGCCTATTTTTCCCATGATGATCCTGCACATACCCATACTTAGTGAATGAAATATTTCCCACCATCAAGTCTGCAAGTTGTCCAATGACTTGTACTATCTTGGTGTCTTACTTCTTTTGTTGCTTCCTCCAACAAAGTTCTTTAATTTCCTTGGTGTACAAAGGAATATCTCGAATAACCTGCGATAAAGGAATCTTAATGTTAACATTTGTAACTCATTCATAAAATCAAAATCTGATTGAATTTTTTCCTATTGCTTTAGTTGCTCTTGCAAACTATCTAGAAATGGAGACTTTGGTTGCTCTTCTTTGGGCTCAACTGGATGGTATTCAACTTCTGTGATGGTTGGTCCTTCAAGGTTCTTCCCTGACCTTAGGTTTACACTGTCAATCTCCAATGCATTGATAGGATAAATCGGGAGCCCTGTCACTTCATTATTATAAACTGGTTGAGTCACCTTATTGTTTGGATTGGGTGTTGGTTGTGTGGTCATTGGTGTGGCTTTTGGTGGTTGGGTCGAACTAGAAGGTTGATTAGATAACGAGATAGGTGGTAAGAGTTATTAGGATTGTTGATATGGGTTTATTGTTGGAGGTGGTGTCTATGGGGGAAATGACTGATATTATGGATAGGGTGGTGGTGGTGCTCACCATGCTTGCCACAATTGTGGAGTAGACGGATATTGTTGTGACCACTGAGGGTAGTATGGAGGATTTTTCCCATTTCCATACCATCCAAACTAGTTTTGGAAGGATTTTTGTTGAAAAGGATTTTCGGATGCAACTTGGTAATCAGGTGGGGATACTGCTCTTGGTTTCCACTATCTTCTTTGGGCCATGAAGTAAACAGGTTCATCTATGTATTCTACCTCGGTCATCCCTACAGGAAGAGGTTTTAGAGTAGTGTCCCTACTGGCTTCCTCTAAAGAATATATCTTTGTTCTATTATATGGACACTCCTTCCCATTGTGCTTCTTTTGACAAAAAGGGAAAAAGATAGCTAAGTATTTTTCAACCTCCTCTTGTTTCCTTCATGTATATAAAATGTCTATTTGTTTACCCATATGACTTAACAAATCAGTCTTAAGGTCTTCAAGTAGATTACCTATCTCACGCTTGGTGATACATGTTGAAGTTCCCATAGAATACAACTTTCTTGGATAGTTCCTTCCTGAGCACTGAGAATTGGAATAGTTCCTACAAATATCACATATATCGTTAAATTTAGATTTTAGAAATACTCCCTTTACCTATTAAATTTAATGCTTCCATAACATCATCTCTTATGCCTATAAGAAACAACATTTTAATAGTATCCTCATTTAGTCCTATTTGCCAAGATCATTGAAGACTGAACATGAAGTGCTCAAGGTAGTCCTCCATGGACACATCTTCCTTTTGTGTCATGCAAAAGATTTTGTCCCAAACCTCCTTTTTTTTGCAATACTCCTGGTACTTGTTCAGGAATAACTCCTTCATGACTTCCCATGTCCTGATATTCCTGAGGTTCATAAACCATCACAAGGTTGCATCCTTTAATGTGGTTGGGAATAGTTTGATCTTTTACATGTCACTTTGATAATCATAGCTATGACACAACACATCAAATTCAAACAAAAACATATCAGGATCCTCAATCGAAAGACCACAAAAAATGGATAAAGAAGAATGAGGGATGGTTTTCATAGGGGCATCTTGTTCAAGATGTGTGATTAGAAACTCAAAAGTTACTGTATTTTTGTTGTCCAATGCCCTATTAAGATTGTTGTTATTGTTGATGATGTTGTTGTTGTTATTGTTGTTTTTGTTGTTGTTGTTGGGATCCATGGAATCTATTTCCCAAGGGGTAAAGTAGGTTCTAAATGGCTCTTGGGTTTCTTTTGAGAATGGACAAGCTTTCGGCCCGTAAGTTTCCCAAAAGAACTATTTAACCTTTTTTTCACAATATTTCAGAAGAACTGGGATGGGTACTTGTAGGTGTCTCAACGGTAGTAGACTATATGACACACTTCTCAATCTCAATTTTGGGTAACTCTAAGGGTTTTAATTTAGTTTTCAATCTCCCTTGTTTTGAGCTGCCTCCCTACACTAATGATTTTGAATTGTTTTCTAATTTTTTTAATTGTATATTACTCCCCTTGTATTTTTCAACAAATCTCCCTCTACTATCCAAAATGAGCAACTAAGTTAACTAGTAAGTAAATACATAATGTTTGAAGCCTTGATAATATTAAATTTAATTTTGGGATTTAAATTTCTTTCAAGAGAGGTAATTTTTTCTTGTGAATTTTATATATGTTGATAGTGCTATGAGATAGACCTCAACAATATTAGAACTAGAAGAATCATGACAAAATAGAGTGTAGAAGAATTTTGACAATTTATTCCAATAACTATGATTTTCTAGAATGGGATCAATATTGCAAACCAAGGGGTGTGATTTGATTAAATTATGGGCTTAATTTATCCTTGTAATTATATTTTTTATTGACAAATAGGTTTGGACTAATCTTCGGGAATTTCACAATAGTTTCCTCAGTTTATCCTTCAAGTGTCAATCTGGGGGCATAAGCTTGTGAACAGTGTTGTGGAAATCTACCTAAGGGATGAAACTAATGAACTAAGGGGGGATGGGTGCATCTAAGAATTTAAAACACACTTTTCAATCTGAAATTCAAAAGCACACTTCTTCAAATAATGAATGAATGAAATTCTTTCCTGAATTATTACCTATCTACCTCAACCAATCTATCTATTTTTTTATTAAACTTGAATAACACAAACTCAATATTTTATGGTATACACTCTTTAGTATAAATATTAACAACAACCATTACAATAGTAAAAGAGAGAATTCAGTTTCCAAAGATGTATTAAAAGAGTGCAAGTGACAGGAAGTTCAATTGCGATAGGAGATCAGAGTGCAACAAGAAGATGAAATGCAATAGGAGGATGGATTACAGTAGTAGAGAGAGGAGAAGCAAATGAAACATGACATATGAGAAGTGAGTGGAATGTGGTAGGAAGATTTACAGAATGAAACAAAACATAATCTGAAATGGGAAACATGGTGATTAAGCTACAACAGAAACACACTCCTTGCTCCTCAAATCACAATTGCATTCCACAAAGAATTCATTATAATTATTTTAATACCAAATTAATCACACAGGTTGTATTATCAATAATATTTCAACTTGAACAAAGATTAAACTGAATCACAACACACCTAACAAACATAAATTTGACATAAATGAAATTGCATAAAATACAAAAGACCTAAGCTAATAAACCATAAAAACATTCCCACCAAGCTTCCTAGGAGGGGCCCTTCCTCTAGACCACAAGGTGAGCACAAAAGAGTGTCTACACTATCTCAAACCACAATCAATGCACCCAATATTCAACACAATAATATCAACGACTAAATGTTCTATGTATATTCTATATGTTCAATTTAGCTCGAAACACACATATATAGGTGTGTCGGTTCATCGATTACCACCGAGTAAAATGATAAAAGAGACACAGTTTGTTATGGACAATGGCCAACAAACTAGACGAATATAGTTTTTGGGTTGGCCACAGGCCACAAACCCAAAACAGTTACAAAACAACTAGTTTGAAATAAGATATAAAAACAAAAGCAAGTAGACTTCCATCATATGCAGCCCATATTTCCCATCTTATTCCTTTCAAGATTTTTCGTTCACATAGTCGGTTCCTTCTCCACATTTAGTTCCTGTAGAAAACCATCCAAAATACATCATTACCTCAACAATTTCAACATTCTGAAAGTATTCTCTCCTTTTTGAAAACATACCAAATATTCTTTATTTCCCTAACAATTAATGGCAAGGACTTAGGAGAAAGGAAAAATGGGAATTAAATAAGGGAAAAAGGACATAAAAATTGAACACATTTGGAACCCATTAGGGTGGTCAAAGAAAAAAAAGAAATAGTTTTTTAGGGGATGTCCAAATAAATTCTAATCCATCTATCATGAATTTCCCAAAAACCAAAAATTGATTTTTCCTAAGTACAATCTACATAAGAATGTAGAATATCATCTAAGAGTTTTGAAGGATACATGCTTTCAAGAAAGAATTCCACATGATGTTTTTTGTAGATATTTTCCTTATATTCTTGGAGAAGATGTCCATTACCAATACATTGGCTTTTCATCACATTTCATAAGTAGTTGGGATCAATTTTAGACTAAACTCCTTGCTATATTTTAAATCCCTATAGATGGAACCACTTTTTTCACCAATTTTATAAAATCAAAAGAGGTGAAGGAGAATTCATCAAAAAAATTAATGATAGGTTTCAAAAGCCTTATTAAAAACTTTAAGATCCATATATATTAATGGAAAGGTTTCAAAATGAGTGTATTATAATACTCTAGATTCATTAACCTTAATTTTCATAAGAAAAAGACATCTAGCAGTGGTTAATTTTTTAGAAGAATATGTTGAAGATGAAAAATTAAATGAAAAAATGTAACACTTAGGTCATGGACGCATAAAAAATGTAGGAAATTCTAAAATACCTAACCAAATACATAAAATAAATTATGTTTTTCATGAAATGCTCCATTACTTAATTATATACCTAGGTTAAATCATCAACTGATGAATCAATCCATAGTACTTCATCTTGGACTAGAAATATCTATAATATATTTTGGGGTATGTGCAGGATCATGATGGGCCAAAAAGTGGTGATATGATGGGTATGTGTAGGGTATGTGGCTGACGAATTTTTTTTTACCCAAAATTGATGAAATGAAAAAGGTTTTTAAAGCAGATTCTTAGATTTCCACCAATATAAATTATGCTTTACTTTGATTTTAATTAATAATTATTATTCATTTTCTATTTGAATTACGACTAAAGTCTTGATTGATAAGCTGATTGAAAAACATCTATAATTACGACTAAAGTCCTGATTGATAGGCTAATTGAAAAAATCTATAGCTTTCAAATGGTATCATATTTTTTGAATCCAAAACATGCGTCACATTTTATGCTTTGCATACTATAAAATTAGAAAAACTATTGAATTTCATGAAGTTTTGACTAAGTTAAGGTGGTCAGACATATGAATTTTCATATTTTTTAAAAGTTGTAATAAAAAAATTCTTAATTAATTATTTACTTGGAAAAAAATTAAAAGAAAATATGCATCACATTGGGACATGAGTCCTCTACTTATATCTAAAATATTATAAAAAAATACTATCATTTTATTATGGTTAGGGTGGTCAGACAAACACCTACTTCTTATTTTTTCACTGAAATTTAAGTACTACTGCATTGAAATTTCAAATTTTCAACAAATAGATTTTTTTTTTTTGAAATAAACCTAGTAGTTTAGAAACTACATTCAATTTTCTACAGATTCTATTCTTACATATTTTTAAATAATATAGATAACTTATTCAAATTTTTACATCAAGTTGCCTAACTCTGATTTTTCTAAATTTTTTGCCACTTAAGGGCCTATTTTTTCCATGATGATCATGCACATACCCTTTGATAGAAATTGATCTTTGTTCTTAGCACCTATTTCAAAAAAAAAAAAATTGCTAAATTTCAAGAATGAGATGAAGAATCTATGAGGTAGTAGTTCAATTAAACAAATTAACTATACAACTAATTTAAAGAAATAGAAATTATATCTTAAAAATAGAAGTTATAATGTTATAATACTAAATAGGACATGGAATAATAAACTAAATAATGGAGGAGTTCCTTCTCCTCTAGAAATTTCCAAATATAATGAGACAAGGCCTTGAAAATGGTAAATTATAGTGGATATCACTATTAATATTTGGTGCAATATTCATAATACAAGATCTGATACCAAACCTGATTGCATATGATTTATGATAGAATCCAATATTTTTAGAAGATTAAACTTAAATATAGAAGAAAATGATATCTCTACATCTTCTAAGAGGGAAAACATTCCTATAGGTTATGCACTTTCTATGGTTCTTTATAGCTATGAATGTTCCTATCATATGAAAAGTGAGCCAATCCAATAAGTAGATGAAGGCCAAGATTTTCAGTAGTACTAGTAGACTATGGATTATGCTCCCCAAAGTAGAAAACCAAAGGATCCATTGTCATCTTCTATAACACCAAATAATTTACACATGCCCCTTGACCCAGATACAAGTAATAATCCTAAAGTGCCAAGATTTATCATTCCATCAACTAATAACTAGTGAAATCTAATTTCTCCTTGTAATATCAATAACAATCTAGACTAAAATGATGTCAATAATATATGATACTATACTCTTGAATAGATCAAGAAAATAAAAATCAATCCACCTCTTATTGTACTATTTTGAATGTTATGTTGGAAATGGCAATCCCAAGTCTACTCACTAAAATCAAATTTTTTTCCAAATATGGCGCATAACATTGGGGGAATTTAGATCTCCCAGGGGTTTTTAATGATTCACTAACAATTTGGAAGATGAGCTAATCTACCCTTGGATTTGAATTTGGATGGTTTGGAGTTGGAAATGGATTCTTGATGTGATACAATGATGTAACTAGCTAGACTATGAAAATTTAGTATTTTTCTATGATTTGAGACTAACTGATTTTAGCATTAAATTCTCTTATTGAGGTGGACCTCACTCTTATCTAGGTGGAGATTAGTTTGACTAGAAGGGTTGAGTAGTGATCTGTAATGGGGCTTTTGCTAACTTTTTCTCTACTTTGCAATTATATGCTTCCTAGGAAATGTTGGAGCCCTTTGCAAGGTGTTGTCCCTTGCTCAAAATTATTTTCTCCTATCTTGGTGGAGAGTTTATGGTGTTTAGTTCCTAGTCATAACCCCTTTGGTAGTGACCCTTAGTTTTATTGAGCTCTTGGCTTCTACTAATTTTGGAATTTTTTGACTTCTATTGATTTCTTTCTATCTCAGAAGTGTTCTATTTTTTGAGCTAGTTTATTGTTGTTATCTTTCTTTGGTGTATTAGTTTTATGTTCCTAGTTCCTTACTCTAGTCAAAAGCCTTGTTTGTATGTTGTTCTTTCCATGATCACTACTAGTGAGTCTCACTCTTATTTTTTGAGTGTATTATTTTATGTGATCCCCATGTGTTCCACCTCTATGGTTTCTCTATAATGGGTACTAGCCCTTCAAATTTTAGACAAATCAAAACATAGAACTTTATGAAATATAGTTAAGAAGAGATTAGTTGAAGGCATAAAATATATTTATGGCCTATAGGGCCATGCATATTTCCATGCCTCCATTTCATTAACCCACTCATTAATGACTGATATGAGATTCCACTAACCCACATGGTGTAGTTTAGTTAGGTTGTCCCAAAAAAGGTAGGAAGCATGAGAAAGTAATTAATAGAATAAAATGGTGAAATAAATGATTTAATTAAATAATTTAAAATTATTTAATTAAAATAAAAAATGGAGTGAAATTTTGAATTTTAAATAATTATATAGGGTATGTGTAGGATCATCATGGAAAAACAGGCCCTTAAGTGGCGAAAAATTTAGAAAAATCAGAGTTAGGAAACTTGACATAAAATTTTTAAAAAGTTATCTAATTATTTCAAAAATATGTAAGAATAGAATTTGTAGCAAATTGAATGTAGTTTCTAAATTACTAGGTTTATTTAAAAAATAAATAAATCTATTTGGTAAAAATTTGAAATTTCAATGCAGTAGTACTTAAATTTCAGGGAAAAAATAAGAAGTAGGTGTCTATCTGACCACCCTAACCACAATAAAATCATAATATTTTTTTATAATATTTTAGATATAAGTAAAGGACTCATGTCCTGATGTGATGCATATTTTTTTATAATTTTTTTCCAAGTAAATAATTAATTATGAATTTTTTATTACAACTTTAAAAATATAAAAACTCGTATGTCTAACCACCTTAACTTGGTCAAAACTTCATGAAATTCATTTTTTTATTTTTAATCCTATAGTATGCAAAGCATAGAATGTGACGCATGTTTTGGATTCAAAAAATGTGATACCGTTTGAAAGCTATAGATGTTTTTCAATCAACCTATCAATCAGGACTTTAGTCATAATTCAAATAGAAAATGAATAATAATTAGTTATTAAATTCAAAGTAAAGCATAATTTATATTGGTGGAAAGCTTAGAATATCCTTTAAAAACCCTTTTTCGTTTCATCAATTTTGGGTAAAAAAAATTCGTTAGCCACATGGGCCATCATATCACTTACATATCGCCACTTTTTGGCCCATCACGATCCTACACATACCCAATAATTAAAGATTATTTATTTATCCAAGATGAAAGGAAAATAAGGCTAGTTTAATTAAATAATAAAATTATTTAGTTAAATACAAAAGACATTGATTAGGAAAATGATAAAAATTGGTGATGTTTAAGAAGAAATGGGTTAGTTAAATTTAGGTGTCTATAGTAGTAGTCAAGCATGGCTTGTTGATCCTCAAACCAATCCATCTGAGGATTAGGTCATAAGATCCTAATTGAGTGACCTGCATATTTTCCTTAGTATTTGTAACACCTAGGTCAATTTTAGTTTCTTATAGGTATAAATTGATCTTTTAAGTCTTACTAGACCTAAACTCTACCTCCATCTCCTCTCAACTTATATTTTTATAATGAATGTTACATTTATATATTACATTACAATAAATATCTATATTTGGATCTTATTTTTTCTAAAATAGAAATTGTTGGACATGAAGAGTACCTTGAAGCTCTATGAGTGAGGCATGATAGCCAACTTGATGATTATGTATAGCTACATAAATTCAAGAAGGTGGATGTGTGATTCTATTTAGATTCTATGAGAACTCATTTACTAGTGGTCACCTCCATATATCAAACATCCATCCACCAAACATACTCTTGTTACTTTCTTACCTCTAGGGGTATCAACTTGTGCTACTTTCCTTGATACTTTTTCCTTTTTTGTTCCTAGTTCTCTATCAATGTGACCCATTGTCCCTTCTATATTTTCTTCTTTCAAATATTCAACAATCCCTCTCCATAGATGTAGTATCATGGATTTATTATTTATTATTGTTAAATAAATCCAATAAACATGAATTTTATTTTCATTTCTAGTCGCCTTTCTATTTTTCTTCAACAACTAGTGCTACTACAACTACTTGGTTCAATATTTTGGATTGAGAAAGCTTGGCTGCAAATAAAATATTCTTATTTAGACCCAAGATGAAAAAAATTACATGGTCCTATTCCTTTGAATATAGTACAAATGGTGGAGTAGGCATGTGAACTTAGCCTTATACTTTTTTATTGGCATTCCCATTGGCATAGTGGGTGGAATTCTTTCATCTTTTGATCTAAACAATGAGTTGATCGGTATTCCTAAGGGAATCACTTTATAAACTTATCCCAAGTTAACTAGATTAAATAATACTTTTTTAATCTCCATTAGGTGATCCCACCAAATTGATGCTTGTCCTTCTAACTAATAGATATTACTGGAATTCAACTCCCACAATCCAAAGTACTTATTTAGAAAGATCTACCATGCTTTAGCTGCATGTCCACATCCTATCTTGTTGAGTTCAAGAGCTTACATTTTTATTTAATTTTTTAATCAACATGTCCTTTCTCACTCGTTGTTTCCCTTCTAGTGAACAACTATAGGTGGGAATTTAGGAGATAATTTCATAATCTTAATATGCAGGCTCATTGACATCTCTAAAAAACTCCTCACATCCTATTTCTACATTATAATTGGACCCTTAAATTTTATGCCTCATCAAATCGTCAATTTTCTACCCTTGTTATGTATTTTTGTATAGAGGCAATTGATCACCTTGAAATTTCTTAGATGAAAGTATGGAAGGAGGTGGGGATGATCCACCCCTAATTTCATGCAAAATTTTAATTAGACTAGGACTCACTTCCCTCCTTAATATCCTACTTATAATGGTAAGTTGATTAGATACAAGGTAAAATATAATATTATTTTAATTTACTTTATTAATTCATCTTTCTAATTACATAAACATTGTTTTTATCAAGGTTATAATGTTTTGCTAAATTAATAAGGGTAACATATTACTCAAAACATTTATGAAAAATATTCAAAAAATTCCTTAGAAGGTCATCATGACATTTAGTATAGATATTTTTTATAGTGCTTGCATTAGTGGTTACTATATTTGCATAAATATGAAAATGTTTATTTAATATTATATTATTATGCCACAAATAGTTTTACTTACATAGTAGGAGTTTCCTCATGTTCAATTTCTTCCCCTTCTAATGTTCTTGTAGCTACAAACATGCTAACATGAACACAATTTTACATTACAATTACATCATTGGAAAGGGATAGTGTGTTACACCCACAACCAAAATGAGAATCTCAAATAGCTAATGGCTTAGAGTTGGGGATAGGGCAATGACATGCTTTTGGTGGCTTTAATTTCTTAGAAAATTTAGCCACTCCTTTTTCCCTTTTGAATTTTAAAATATTTAAAGGTTACTTCCAATGGTTTAGAATTGTACATGGTCTTGGCTTTAGTTTACGATAGTATCATATAGTTCCCTTATAACCATCTAGATTATTATTTCAATGGTGTTGTTTCTATTTTCCCATTTTTCTATGATACACGACTTCAAAACCTAGTAACAAGATTAGTACAACAAAATTGCAAGCACCCAAGTCCCAAGGTTGAAATTTATGCTCTCATACCAATATAATAATAGGCTCAAATTGACCCAAAATACTACATTATTTCTATATGATGAAATTAAAATCACAATAACCATAGTAGTAGGAATTAAACAATTTAATAAATAGTAATTGAGCATAGTACCAATATATCAATGTATCATCAACAATATAAATTTTCATAGTCATTTATAAATATGTTTTCATCTACACATTACAAATTTGAATATCAAAATACATTCAAGAAAGGTTAAATTCATTTACTAAATAGAATCATACTTTATTTTTTCAATTGAAGACACTTTATCTCCCTATCTTAATCTCTTTCATGGTTTGAAAGAGGATGCAATGTGATCTCAATGAAGTGGATATAAGTCCCTTTTCAACCCATCCAAGTTGATTAGGTGGTCTATAAAGAGAGATGAAAATCATGCCTATCTACTATGGATATGTAATTGCATATTAACCATTCATCAAAGGAGGTTCCCACTACTTCTATTCTGAGTCACCAATTCCTATGTCAAGGTATGCCTAGGAAATTCTTATGGAGATTATACCACTTTTATTTTCCTACTCATCTTTAGAGATCCCTTTTCCTTGTAGTCCTTCAAATGGTTTAACTATGAAATATGGCATCCATTGCCTACATGCTTCTAGTCCTAAGAATTGCATGACACTAGTAGAAATCATTTAACCCTCTAGAATAGGACTAGGAATTCATCACCTACATGCTACTAACACTAAGGGTTGCATACCACTCATGGAAACCATTGTTTCCTCTAAATTAATATGACGAATCCATTTTTTGCATGTGACTAGAAACAAGGCCTATATGTCATTGCAAGAATCCATCCAATTATCTATGAGGTATGGTTAAACAATCTGTAGGAAGAGCATGCTCCTTGACTATCATCAAGGTAGAGCATTGATAAGCTTATCTTATGTGAGTTATAGGGTTTATTATTCAATGATCACCTCAAAAGGAGAGGATCATTCTACATATTAGGGGCTATACACCATCTACCTATACCCTTGTAGAGTCCTTAATCCATCTATCTTGTTTTTCTTTAAAATTTAGCCCATGTACTAAGCTTAGCACTACAAATAGAAAATAAACTCATAATTCAAAATAAGTAGTTTCCAAGTCTAGCATACTTTATGGATAAACTACCTATTCCAAGCATTGGTATTATGTGAAGGGCACAATAGTCTATTCATTCCCAAGACCATTTTTGGACTAGTACTCAAGATAGTAAAACTATCCAATGCATCAAATAAAGGTGTGTATAAGTATTGAGAATTACTTATCTTGGAATACATGAGTTGCAACCCACACATATAGTTTTACAAGGTCATTATAGTACGCCTTTTAGTGGCAATAAATTATGAAACTTTGAGAGGGAGTCTACTTTTTATAAAGAACCACTTTCAGGTTATGGATTTAGCCTTTATTATTTTATTCACTAATTTCCTATCCAAAATAACCCTCTTTCCCAATCAATAGAACAATTTAATTATATAAATAATTTTAGTAGCCTATCTCTACAGTTATCACCAAAGAACATTATCTTGATTCATTTAATATCAATTGCATGAAAAGTATTGTATTTTTAGCCAATAGGCTACTATACTAGGGGAACCCCACTAGGATTTCTAGCAGTCTGACACTAGAAACCCTGGTGGTGCCTGACAATTGCACTTGTGTACAACCGTTTGCCACCGATTTATCAAGAGGATTTTATAGTAGTTTATGGGTGACAAATTGCAGAAGTTGACCCACTGCAAGTTTTTCTCTAATGCAAATTGGAGAGTAGATTATACGAGGAAAGAAATTATTACTTGTCCACTTAAAAAGGCTTGACTATGCAACAGCTATTTACAGGTTGGGTCCCACTTGTTTTAAGTTTCTGAAAAGGAGAGAAAAAGAGAGATAAAATGTGGAAAAGATATACAGATGATGTAATTTTTTTAATTAGAATCCAAAATAGTAAATTATTTGTTGTTATTATGTGAGGGTATGAAAAAGAAATTACTTTCTAATTTTTTTAACTTTTATTTTTAACATTTTATTTCCGTATCATATTTAAACATTATTTGGATTTAATTGTTTTTATTATTTATTTAATTTTTCCTTGTGTGTCAAGGTTTCCACCATCACCTTCTATTTGGATCATGTCTTCGGTTAAATCATATAATGCTTGTAAATGAAATTGAAGAACATATTGTCAAAGATGTGAACACTACCACTTATCTCAAAAGAAAAGATTATTTTCATTATGATCATGCTCACATTACAAACATATATATAGACACATTATTGATCTCATTATACAAATGCTTAGAACATATCTTTCTAATTCAAATACTAATTCAAATCTAAATTCTTTAAAATTTGTGAGTAAGGATGAAAATGATATATGAAAAAATAAATCAAATAAAATAAAAATAAATAAAATAATTTATATAATAATTTATATACTAAATAAAATAAAAAAGATTCTTTAAATAAAATAATATAATAAATTTTTAATAAAAATAAAATTTATATAATAAATAAAATAACTATTTAACTAAAAGATAACTTATATGTACTATAGAAATAATTAGTCGATGGGCTATTATGTGGGGGAACCCCACCGAGATCTATTACATGACATGTTGTACACTCACGTTTGTCTCTGTGATGTGAAAGGTAATGCAAGAAACATTCATTGAGCCTTGGAGACTTCACACATGGGTATATGTTGGGTGCAATAATCACTGACGTATATAACTAAAGTTGTATAGGAAGTGTTGTTTTTGGAATGAATTGGAGAGGGTAAAGAAGTAGAGAGGGAAGGGTAGAGAAAGAGAAAGAGAGGAGGGAAAAGTAGAGAGGGAAGGATAGAGAGAGAGAGAGGAGGGTAAAGGGACATAGAGACGGTTAAGTGAGATAGAGATAGGGAGGTAGAGAGCTGGGATAGAAAGAAGTAGAGAAGGAAAGAGAGATCCAGAGAGAGTGGGAGAGAGGGATAGGGAGGGAGAGAGAGGTAGAGAGGGATAGGGGAGATATAGAGAATTAGAGGGGGAAGGAGAGAGAGGTAGAGAGGAATAAGTGAGGAGAGAGAGAAGTAGAGAGGAAGGAGAGTGAGAGAAATGGGTGGGATGGAGGGAGGGATAGGTAGAGAGGGATATGTGATATAGAGAGGAATAGAGAGGGAAGGAGAGAGCAAGAGGAGGGAGGGAGAGGAAGAGAGGGATAGGTGAGATACAAAAAGAGAGAGGAGGGTAAAGAAGTAGAGAGGGAAGGATAGAGAGAGAGAGAGGGGAGGGAAAAGAAGTAGAGAGGGAAGGATAGAGAAGGAGAGAGAGGAGGGTAAAGGAACGAAGGGAGGTAGAGAGGGATAAGTGAGATAGAGATAGGGAGGGAGAGAGAGGTGGGATAGAAATAAGTAGAGAAGGAAAGAGAGAGCCAGA
>VDFB02373365.1:308850124-308881831 GCA_007258455.2 Sequoia sempervirens | reverse complement strand
AGGTCATGATAGTGCAGAACCTAAAATAGCTTAAAAATTTACCATTGAGATAAGAGATGTGAGGAAGAACAAGGAAAAATGGATGACTCTATAATTGGGAAGGGTGGAAGACAATCAACTAGGTTGGTGGTCTAGTCATCCAAAGGAAAACAAATAAATTATGAGGAACCTAGATAAGAACCTAAAGGAGTGGCTCTAACCCCTATAAATATTAGCAAAAAGGAACTATTTGTGGTAAATCAAGAAGACCTCTTGGAGAATTCAGCTTAGTAGTGATGAAGATGAAGAAATGGAAGGTGCTGACCAAGAGGTGTCCAAGATTCTCGAGGACAAAGCATATGATAATAAAATTGCTAAATAAATTGAGGATGTGGTCATTAATGTTATGGAAGAGGTGGATGGGAAGGCCATGGGGGACATGGAAGAGGATATGTGGCTAAAGATAGGCCCTTGGAATTTTACCTCACTCAATTCTAGGAGCTGCAAGATAAAGTGAACAATAATGGATAGGGATTTTAATAAGTTAACATCTATTACTCTAGGTATCATGTGGAGGGCTATTTTTGGCACTGTGAATGGTTCAACCAAAGTTAGGAAAGGCCATAGAAAGATGAACTCCTCTCAGGCTAAGGAGGTGCAAATGGAAGATAGAACTATTGAAGTGATGGAGCATTACAGGGAGGATATGGAGCAAAAAATTGAGGAATGGGACTTAATCTACAATCCTAGAAAGTAATATGTGTCTTTTGTGTCTCTTGAATATGGGAGTTGTGCCATGGTACTTTATGGGTCTGCGTGCCCTCTCGTTTATGTTGTTAGTCTATGCTCTATTTTTGGACTTTAGCTATATGGTTGGCTTTTGGCTTGTTTTGTTTTTTTCATTCTAGTTAGGGCTATTGTTTTGTTGCAGGGTGTTGGTATGTTTTTTTCACCGTGTTGTTTTGTGGTGATAGTTTTTTTGGCTAGTTGGCTTGTTTGTTATTCTCTGTCCAGGTTCAAGGGCTCTTTCCCCTACTTTTGTAATAAAAAACATTACACTATATATTCTATACCAAGTTATGTGAACCTATGTTTGGAAAATTTTAATGGAAAAGTATCAACACAAATTTTACATTGTGATTTAACTGTAACTATTTCCCCTAATGGAACCATAGAATCTACCTCACTTTGCTCCCCGCATCAAACAAATCATATTCCATGCACAATTCCACAAACCAATATTAGTTTGCATTAGTCGAAAATATAATCAGTATATTAAATTTAATAAATAGCACAATTATTTAGACATATTCGTCAATAATAATCGTCAACAAATCGTAATACCATGCATTTATGCACACATCAGTCTAATAACATATTACAATCACAAGTTCCACCACTAATTCAAATTACAATACAACTAAGAGATCTCAAAAGAAAAATAAAAGAAGTTCCAGAGAATGTGACAAAATTTACTCAACACTATATATATATATATGTGTCAAATATATATTTCCGTATTTATTTTGATATTTAAACAATTCACCTTAATATTCAGACCACATGTTTGTGAGAGAAGTTGTAAGTATCACGTTTCACTCCTCAACTACTTACGGATTTACGATGAGCTGTGGCATGTGGCAATAATATAATGCGCAATCCATTCTATCCTCGTTGTAGGAGCGTGGAATCTATTAATTTGGATCTTTCTTCTTAATTTATTATCTCTTCAGTGTCCTGATTTTGTTAATGGTGCAAGAGATGGAGGATGGGAATGCTTTGCAGGAGTTTATGGGAGTGAAAACCATGGTAGAAAAAGGGTTGGATCGAGTTCCTCGTCGTTTTATCAGATCCATTCAAGAGCGATCAAAAGTCTCACAGGATATTGAAGATGAAGAGCACGAGAATATACCAGTTATTGATCTGCAGGAACAAGTACATGACAGTCCTTTTGGCCTTTCTGCCAATCTTGTGGAGGCCATCGGTCGAGCTTGTCATGACTGGGGATGCTTTCAGGTAAGTCATCACCCTTTCCTCTGTTTTGTACTTCATTGCAAATTACATCACGTGCTTTCTGATAAATTCATATTCATTGATAGTTTAGGTACACATTAGGTCTAGGAAATATGAATCTGTTTTAGGGTTTAGATGGATGCCTGTCGAATATAAGTTTATTGTGTAAAATATCATTGTAGGTGGTGAATCATGGCGTTGCTCCATCGGCCATGAATGAAATGATGGAAGCAGCTCGAGAGTTCTTTGAGTTACCAGAGGAAGAGAAAATGAAGTACTTTACTTTGGACACAATGTCAAAATTTCGGTATGCATCGAGCTTCAACTTGCAGAAGGATAAAGTACTAAGCTGGAGAGATTTCATCCGTTACTCCTGTCATCCACTAGAGGATGTCATTTCTCTGTGGCCCACCTCTCCGCCTGCATTTAGGTAATATCTATCCATGCATGACCTGCAATCAATAGCCTTGTCCACTGCACATGAAAAATTTCCACACAGGGCATTCTAAACAAAGCACTGTAAACAACGGTTAGGTTGTGCTTTGCTCAACTCAGTTGGCCGTTTTCTTTGTTCAATTCAGTATAATTAAGCAAAGTTGTTGTTTAACAGAAAATTTATAACTTTACTTTTAAAAGCAATTTCAGATGGAAGAAGGTAAGTTCATAAGTCCTCCACATTTAAAGCCTGTAGCAGAGAAAGTCAGGAACATTGAACCCTCTTTCTTAGTAAAATGAAACCCTTGTATTAAGATTAATAAAAAAATCTCTTTTGAACATTAAATTAAGTATAAAAAAAGAAAAATTGAAAATTATATTTCTATTTTAATTATAAATATATATCTCTATATAACTTTGATTAATAAAAAATCTCTTTTGAACATTAAATTAAAATTATCTTTGGTCATTAAATTTAATATAACTTTTAAGACAGACCTCTTTCTTTAGGCCGTAGAATTATAATGGCATAAGGTGTGCATTTTATGCCATTAACACTAGTAGGTAGTTCTCTTTTTCTTTATTGGTAGTAGTTCTCTTTTTCTTGAACATTTTAAACTAAACTGTTGCATCCACATCCTAATTATGTCCTTTACATTGAGGCTAAAGCTTTATCTTTGCTGGCACATGGGAATTTTAACGTGTAAAAGAGCTAATGGAGATGTTCATAAAAGCATTAATTTTCAGGGCCCACTGAAAACTGACTGGTTAAATTTATCAAAAGAAACAGTACAAAAACAACATAGAAAGAAAAACGTGATTTGTTGTGTCTACCTGTATATATTTATCGTGATGCAGTCTAAAAGCGAAAATATGATTTCTAGGTAAGAAAGAACTTAAAAAGGGAAAATATGATTCCTACGTGAGAAAGAATTTAAATGTGAGGTGTGTGTTGGATGGAGTGGAATAGATGAATACAGTAATTAGATAAAATGTATAATTAAGTTATAAATAATAATGAATGGAAAAAGATATTGTTTAATTTTTTAATTGAAAAATGATTGATCTATTTATTAAGGATAATGTGATTTTTATGTTTTAGAATCTAGAAGTATATGTAGTTTACAATGAAAATATTATTTTATTTTTATGTTGGATTGTCTTTCTTAATATAAATTTGCTTTTATCTTTGAAATGAATTTCTAATGACCTTTGAATCTTAATATATAAATTATTAGAGAAGTACATTGTAAGGCAACAATATTCTTTGTCATACTCTCAATATTTTTTAATTCTTTGTCACACTTTTAAGATTTTTCTGTCAATTTGATAGAATTTAAGAATACCAAGGCAGACAATAAATTGCAAATATGTATATGAATGTTAGTTTGATTGCTAGATGGTTCATGTTCACTAGGATGAGTGTGATAAGATGTGTCAGATTATTTATTTTAATTGAATAACCTTCAATCCATGAACATGACTTAATTCAGACAAATAGACAGATTTATGTCTAACAGAATTAAATAAAGATTAAATTAATGACTAAAATCAAACAAGTATACCAATCAAATTAAAGTAACTAAACAAAAATAAAACAATAATAATATATATAAATACATAAGTAAACACAATAAATAGACCAAAATTTGTGGCAATATCCATTCACATTATATGAAAAAAATATTGAGTCGTTAAATTTATTACACAATGCTTTCGAATGTAAATTATTATTATTTTGGTAAAACTGCATCCAGCATGTCTATTTACAATCTGTTAAGTTTGCTTCTACGTTTCGACTGCTGAACAACATTGTTTAAACTTTGTAGGAAAGCGAGTGCAAATTTCTGTACCCAAATTCATAGGGTGATAAGGAAGCTTTGTGGTGCAATTTCGCAAAGCCTTGGGCTCCCAGAAAACTACATTGAACAAGAATTTACAGACTATTCGCAGATTATGGTGTGCAACTACTATCCGAATGTCCAGACCCTGAGTCCACTCTGGGTGTAGGGAGCCACACAGACCCAGGTTGGATAACAACATTGATGCAGGATGATGTCATAGGACTACAGGTCCTCCATGGAGATCGCTGGGTTACAGTCAAGCCTCTTCCCCATGCGCTTGTCGTCAATATGGGTGATGTCCTGCAGGTAACATGGTTTCCTTATTGGCCTTAACATACCTAGTCATATGAAAAGGGACAACGGCTTGCTTTGTCTTTCTGAACATTTTTCTTTGTTATAAAATTTTAAACAGATACTGAGCAATGGGATATACAAGAGTGTAGAGCACAGAGCGACCGTTAATGGAAGCAGAGATCGGATATCTGTGGTGACAACGTATGGTCCATCTCTCAACACCATTATCAGACCAGCTCCTGAACTACTCCTGAAGGGTTTACAGCCTGCTTATGGCGAAATAGTTTATAAAGAATACATGGAGATGGTTCTAAGGGGATCACTTGAAGACAAAAGTTCGTTGAATTTCAAGCATCTGGAAATACAAAGAAATGAAAGCTGAGTGATCGCTTAGGTGTGTATATATAGTATAAGTTTGTTTCAACATGTTATAATATTTAGCTTTGTGTATATATAGTATAAGTTTGTTTCGACATGTTATAATATTTAGCTTTGTGTAAGCTGCTTCACAACTAAAAGTCTGATTGCAATTATTTCATATTAAGGTGAAAATGATTATGCCACTGCTATTAATAGAGGCTAGGCACGAAATGATACTATTTTCGGATTACTCCGACATAGATTATGCCTAATAACTGTTACGTGTTCAACTAAATGCTTGATTGTATGCTCAACATTCTGATCTATGGTGAGTAAGATTACATAAATTTTTTGTGTGTAAAAATATTGATAATATGTGACGGAACTGCTCGATTCTCTCACAAATAGTAGACCAGCAAATTCTCTCTGCTAGAGAGGGTTTAAAATATGCGCTTTAATTTTTTCATTCTATATGCTCTTTAGTATGGATCCTTCATGCATCTGAAGAAATTTTCATGTATTTGAAATAGCATTTTCGACCTTTTTTTTTCCTTCCTTTTTTTAAAAAAATTGGTGTAGTTTTTTAATATTATATTGTTTTTACGTATATCTTTTTTTCTCTTTAAATGAATTTATGATTCATCAATCCAACAAATATTGTTGGGGTGGATAGTTTGATGGTGTATAGGGGTGGCTCCACAAAAAAAGTGATGTAAGAAGTTCATTCTTAAAGTATTTCATGTAAAGTATTTCGTGATGTATGTCTTCTAAAACACTTTTAGATATAGTCTTGTCCATCCTAGAATTTGATAATGCTTATTGACGACTTGAAAATATCTCTATAATAAGACATTTTGTTGGGAGGACTTTCCATAAAAGATTGCTTAAATAATGGGTCAACAAAGCTTGAGACTCATATGGGGTCCACTTTGATGCTATTTGGAATCACACAAGTGGGTTCTTCCATTTTCATTCTTGTAAACCTTGTCATGTAAAAATCATCCTCAAACATGGCCATTGATTTGTCCATGAATCTCTATAGTTTCCACACTTTAGACATGAGATGTTGTCATCTTTAAGAAGAGATTTATCCAAATCCTATTCTATATGAAATTTCTTAGGTTACTCTTTTTATTCTAAGAAATTTCATTTGTGATGAACAAGATATGTTTTGTATTACCTACCTATAAAGATGTGTTTGCATTGGAATCACTCTTTCAAAACCTTTGAAGGAGTCAACTAATATTCATATTAACTAAATGAGACACACCCAACATGTCCTTTATCTAAATATATTAGAGACTTGTTAGAGGTGCAAATCCTTTGATCATAAGGATAGAGATTTCCCTCTCGTCACTCCAATCCCAAACCTAAAAATAATGGTCCGCTTTTGTTAAATGAGGATGTGTCAAAAATAGTTGGAAATTTTAAGCATAATTAGAACACTACAAGTAATGTTACCCCACCTAAAAAATATTGTGTTATTTTTTAAAAACCTTAGAATAAGGAGAAATGAATTGTTACTTTCAATGTTTAATTGTCTAAGGAGGAAAATGAACATATATTCTCAAGCTACCACTTCTATCTTGTCCTCTAACATATTATTTTTATCGAACACCATTCTCTTCCTCTCTGGTGTTTTCAGAATGGCCTCATAGTCTAACTTGGAATTTGAAAGAAAGAAAATATTTTATAGAAAAAACAAAGTATAGTCAACTAATAGTTCATCTTGGTAGCTTTAATACCCTTTCAAAGAGTGAACTTTTAGAGAACATTTATGCAACCCTTAATGAGATAGATAATTATGATAAAGCTCTTGATTGCCACTAATGAATTTTTTATCATGGAATGGTTTAGTTCCAATAGACCTTCTAAGAAAGTAATCTATGGGATACACAATAAATATTTCTAATTTTAAATATTCTATTTTTGGAAGAGGTTAATATTGATGATACTTTCATCTATTTTTCCTATATTTTATTTCTATTATTTTTCCTATAATTTAGCTAGGAAACCATTTTTTAGTAATCATGATACTAATCTTGGTGGTGGTGTTACTTTTCTCTCTTCCAAATAGAAGTCACATTTAGTTGACTAGGAGTGTGACTTTAATAGCTAGGATCTATGCGATCTTCTCAATATTAAGAATTATTTCTTTGAAGTTATTAACATTTATAATGTCAACCACTTTATTTAAATATCTTCTCTTTAATGTTGTATCACTAATTTAATTATTTCATGTGTAGATATTCTAGTAATAAAAAAATATCTACATCCATAGTAAATTAGGGATTTATGATAAAAAACTTGGCCTCCATCATAACATCCTATTTTATTTACATGGAGAAATCCTCATTCCAAAATTAATAGATTTTACAAATAGCTTAAGGTCATGTTCTTATCTCAATCTTTATTTTCCTTTGCAAGCCATTTTTCATTACTAGTGGTGATTCTATTTTTTTTTTTCCTTCGAGACAATTTTTCCATATGGATTTGTATGAAATGTAAATATGCAAAACTAAATACTAAAATTATTATTTTTCCAAAACATATCTTATCTAACTAATAAACCCATATTTGCTCATATCTAATGTGTTTAGAATTTCATAACACATCGTCTTGCTTTGAAAAAAAGGGATTAGATGATGGAATAATACTAAAAAATGTATCACACTTTCTTTGCATTTGTCATTTCTTGTTTGTGCACTTCAACCATGCTCATATAAGGTGACTATTTTAGAGCTTTGTCATGTTAATTTCACTTGAAGAACAATTCTTTTCTCTTACTCTAAATATCAAGTTGTTAAAATTCATCAATAGAAGAAAATTGTTGATAACCATTCTACTTATGGAGATAAACTCATAACTCATCTTCATTGGCTTGAAATTCAAGATAGAGATCTTAAGTTGTTCCTCCAATTGTTGTGTTCTCACCATAATTTTTAATATATCAAAAGAATCAATGTAAAAAATTATATTTAAATAGACCTTCTTTCTTTTACTTAGGATTTTATGTTTGGTTATGAGTAGGTTTCAAAATACTAAGGTGGGACTCCTAAATGAGTGAATGTAGTTGAAAACTGGTTAAATTTAGTCTGGTGTTATCTTACACACACTTATATAAAGTGCTCTATATGATCATCATCTAATCAAATAAGATGTTTATAAGGCTATTTTCCCCATGGATAATGATATAGGAAAATTTTACAATAGATTTACTTATGTATTTCTCAAGGCCTTATCATATGTTTTTTATTAGATAAGTAGGGTAGGGCCCTAATCCCTTACAAAATGAAAAATAGAGCCAAACAACTTAGCTAAATAGAATGGCCCAACACAACGAATCGGAGAGAAACAACAAGACAAAACAACAAACACCAAAGACCAGTCAGAAACAACATACTACAATGAGCAATTCAAGAAATAGAACTTGAACCAAGCAAAGCCTCTAAGGGCGAGTTAAACAAAATGTAACCTTTTTAGAAGGATGTTTCTTCTTTCTATGAACCGTTGTCCAAGAAGAATTAGAAACAAAAATTAAGAAATTTTTAACAGAAGGGGAAGACTCCCCTCCAGAGTAGCAGACAAGAGGAACAACTGTTACATCAGGTGCAACATCTGAAACCAAGATAGGAACAACCAGATCTAGAGACCGCACAATAGTATCCAGCGAAGGAGCAACAACCATCACATCTGAATCATGTGGAGCAAAATGAACCTACACAAAAGGTTTAGAAAGTTTTTCCAAAATAGGGGCAACAGGGGAGTCCACAGGAGGAGCAACAATTGCATCATCAATAATATTTTTCTTTACAGAAGGAGAAGGAGACCTTGAGTCTTCATCAGAAGACACAAAATTAGCAGCAGGGTACACTATTAAGTGTTCACAAAGTGAGTTATTCCACCAGGTAGCAAAGGAAGCAGGGCGAGAACCACGAGAACAATCATGAACCAAGTGAGAAACAACAAAACAACATCTAAAGTGAAAAGGAAGACCCTCGTAGTCCACCATCTGAGACCATGACCAACCATTAACCTACAAAACTACCTCACCAAGTAGAGCCTTCAAAAGATCAACCTCCACCAAGATCCTAGCATAGGAGGTGTGAGTAAAATTCTTGGAAGCCATATCCACTTTCAAGAATCTACCAAGAACATTACCAATACCCTCAAAGGAAAAGGAGTACTAGAAATGTAAGGGAAGATAAGGAAATCTTACCCAAATAGACACAACATCTAAGGGTTCATTCAAGGGGTTGAAAAAATGAGCCCACGGTCTAATGGAGAGGGGATGAGAGTCCCAATTCCACAAACCATAGTCTGAAATAGTCTCTCTATCCTCAGGAGAACTAAAACTCGCAATAAGAGAACCCTTTGTAGAAGGGTAAATCTCCATTTGACCATCAACTAAAGGAGACAAATGGTTAGTGATCCAAAGATGTAAATCAAGGAGGGAAGGCCACAAGAAGAAAAATCTAAAAATAAGTGCATTTTCGGAGTAAAAAGAAATATTTTCAGCAACTTCCTTACCTAAAGAGACAAAAGGAGCAGCATTTGCACACACCAAGGGATGCACAGAGCCCTCCCTTAGCCTCTTTTCCTTCACTACATCAACAAAAGAGGGTTGATGATCAGGACAAGCACCCAGACTTCCGAGAGAGTTCATGGAAGCCTCATTCATGCCCACAGTAGCAACAATTAGGGAAGCCCCAATTGCACCCACAACAACAACATATGGGGAATCCCCATTCGCACCCACAACAACAACAGCAGGGGAAGAACTTGCTACTACCCTAGAGAAAACCATTTGCTCTGCCGGACAGGCCTTATCATATGTTATTGGTAGATATCTTCAAAAAATTTGTCATGATTTATATCAATCCAATTATTTAGATAAAAATATCACTAAATTTAATACCAAGTTCATAACTAATGATGGAGATCAAGTGGAAATTTGCAATTAGATACTCACCACTTTATTCATTGCCTCCTATAAATTTATGTAAAGTTATGATTCTCAATATATTTCATCCTAATCATTTGGTTATTCACACTAAGCAAACTAGCTTCATCAAATATAGGTACATTCCTAGAAATACCATTATTGTATTAGAAGGAATGGAATAAGCTAGGTATTATCAACATTAAGTTTCATTTTATCCTTTCTATGCTCTAATACCTAAAATTGTCTCCCTCACTTTATGTACTTATTTTGAATTGTCTTTGTTGAATCTCTATTTTTAACACCATTAATGGTTGTTAGTTCAAATTCTTTTTGTATTTTCTGGTCGTGCCCACAAAAGGATATAAAAGTCACGGTAAATCCTAACCTGGGAATTGGACATTCCAGCAGGCGACTAACATCTTCTTATGGTCGTTCATTTACTTTGTCAAACCAGGGAACGTATACTTGAAATGGAGCGGCACTGTATGTGCACTAAGAACCGGTTTCAATCACGATTTACCAGAAATAAATGCGTGAAAGGAATTCTACTCATGCTACAGGAATGTAATGCGAAGCCTTCTAAACTTAATCAAAGCAGAAACCATAATAGCTATAACTGAGAAACAAACTATGAACTGGCCTTATGCTGCAGGAACAAACACAGGGATGGATTCCCGATGCTGCAGGAACAATATAAGACTGGGTTTGCACCGAAACTTCAAGAACAAAATCTAACTTATGATCAATAGAAAATAAATGACTAACTAACTAACTACAGATACTTACTAAGTGGGCCCCCTTAGCAAGCATCAACTAATTATGCAAGGATTAAACTTAGAAGTTCATCAGCTTTTATTCATAACTCAGAATGATATACATTGTTTGCTCATATGAGAACTAACACAAAACTCTATCTTTTATCATAATACTAACTCTTACATATTCTGCCTCTTATTATCAAACTAACTCTTACATGCTATGCTTGCTCACTCGTGCAGGAGGAACACTTATTTAAACCAGAAAAACAACTAACTACCTAACTTAACAAAGAAAGACGTGGACATAAATGAATCCTGAAACTGAGGAACAAACTTCTCATAAATGAAAACATATCCATTCAACATGATCTAGAGAATTTAGCATTCCACTCTTTCCAGATTAATGATCATTAAGTTTCTTCCCAACGACCCGGACAGAGAGTCTTCGCCGAAACAACTTCCTCGACACCGTGTTGCAAATGGACTTTACTGCAGGGCCGAGATCCGTTGCGCTTGACTCGTTCATGCTCCCTTCAACAACCTGTGATGCACAAGGCAACAGAGGCGAAAGAAAGCATGCGTGGAAAACAACACGATCCATTCATTAATCACAAATTAAATCTATCCCATTATTCAAAAACCATATGCATTGTATCAGTCGCTTGGGAAGTCAAAACAGGGTAATTAATAAGACACATGGAGATGTTTAGGCTGCAGGAATGTAGGAATATATTGCTACAGGATACTACCCATTTTAGATAAAGAATCTTTAATAAAAGAGTTAAAACATCCATTAGCAGCAAAAGTAGAGATATTAAAAGTACATCATGATACTCAAATTATGAGCATATCCTGAGCTCATCATCTTCTACCATATTTGTTTAAGATTCCCTTTGGCTTATTGTTTGTATATGTTCGATTCTAAAGGCTTTAGATATATTTTGGCTAATTTTGTGTCATAGCTAAAATAGTTAAAAGAATCACCCTACCCAAATCTACTAAGTAGTTCGTTAATGGTAATTTTTTAAATATCTTATTTCTCACTATTTTGGAGGAAAAAATAACTCTCCAATGCCTAGATCTCTTTATTCAATCCTTGAGACTAACATTCAATGGTAGAAAGATCAATTTTGTAGGTGACATTTATTAGGTAAGCCTTCTTAGCTTAATCCTATAGGTAGACATATTTTGGCCATGGGAAATATTTTAGATGCCAAGAATACCTACTGTTATTTATGAATACCCTTTGTTATTTATGAATACCCTTTTCTCTCTAGTAAGAAATTTATAGAGTTTAGAAAAAAATTAACCTTCTAGAGTTTAGACCTCTCTCCCTAGAAAGTAAATTTTAGATGTACTCTAAAAATTTGTGTGCTACTCATGTCTATTATTCTTGTTGGTTTTCATCAAAATATTTCTATCAAAATATTCTAAATACCCAATGAAATTTTATGGGTCTCCTCTAGCCATGATAAATAATTTCATAGAGTGGCTTGGGAGGTTTATGTTAGCCTAGTTTATTACATTGTCTTTGTTATTCTTTACGAGGTAGTTGCAGTTGTCCAATTACCAGTTGCCACCGTTCTGTCAATTGCTCTCCCCTATTACCTTCTTTCTACTTGTATAAATACTATTGCAAGCATCTAAATAAAATATCAAGTTTTCTGCATCATCTTGTCTTCATTTGGTATCATTTCCCTTCTACTTTCTTGTTCATGTGCTTTATCATTAGTCTGACATTATGAGTGGCAGTTAGTAGTCTGGTTTGGATATGGAGTCAAATATCAGCAGATACTCCACCGATTATGATTCTTATTCATTGATCCATAATTTGGAGTGCGAGTTGAATGCAAGAGGCTTAGATTACGATGGTTGTAAGGAACATCACAAGGCACTGGTCACAAGATCAAACCCCTTCAAAAGGAATATTCTATAGAGGCGTGAAGATAAATAGTTGGCAGTAGTTCATTGTCGAACAAACACCATGGCGGTCAACTTCTTGTAAGTCTGTGCATAGAATTCTACTTTTTTATCGAGAGTGTTTGAGTGTATCCATTATTTTTGGTGAATGTCAAACTTTCCAGATGATGCCAACAGTGCTGTCAGCAATCATGGAACCCAAAATATAGTCCATGATAGCACTGGTTTCTATTTTGCTCTCTTAGATGCTCTTCAAGAATAATTTTTTTGTTTTGAAAACATGTCTTCTCCTAAATTGCTTCTTTTTGATGCCCAACTCCTCAAGGGGCCTAATTATGTGGCATGGAAGAAAAATATGCACACAATTCTTCACTTTGAAGAATTATGGAGGATTGTTACTAGCTCGGTTCAACATCCAACTGATGTAGATGAGAAAAAGAAATTTGACAAGTCTGACGCAAAGGCCTTGATGTTGATGACTCTTAGTATCACCGATGAGGTTCAGCCTTATATTTGGGATGCAGCAACATCAAAGGCGACCTGGGATGCTCTATCTACTATCTACCAAGCCAAGAACTAGACTAAGATTTGAAGACTAGAGGCAGAGGAGCATTCAAAAACTAAAACAACTCAACTCATAATTAAATACAGAATAAAACAGAGAGAAAAAATTTGAAACACACAGAATAAACCCAAAAAAATTGATTTTGTATTAATTCATTCAAAAAATATATATTTGATTTCATAGAAAGGGCTGCTGCTCTATTTCACCACAATTTTAGTTCTGCAGAGCACACTTTTCTTATTTTTGTTCTCACTTCATTAATTATAATAACAAACCTCCTTACAAAATATACCCATAAAAAATCACCAAGAAAATTCACCAGGAAAGAGGTGAAATAAATGTCATTAATTACATTAATTGTAAAACCCAGATTCACGTCAAGTGAAAAAATTTAATCCCAAAAATAATCAAAACCTTATTAAATATTGTCCTTTTAAACATTAAATGCTCGATAAAATATTCATGCTAAAAATCTTATCAAAAATAAACTTCACCGCTCAACCGCCAAGAGAAAATAAGAAGGTCGCGAGACTGTGGGAGAAACCGCTCCACCGCACGCTATGGAGGACAACCTTGCAAGATATTGGTAGAACTACAATACCACCCAGCACAAACAAGAATCCCACAGTATGGTGGTAGACACCGCTCTACCGCAAGCTACAGAAACTGAGGATGCGGGAACGCGGGAAAAAGGTCTGGAATGCACGCAGGAAGCAGGAGTTGGAATTATTTGCAACACTCCCCCTTAATTACAACTACTGCCGTCAATGATGCCCAAATGATCTCTTTGATAGATGAAATTGTCTTTTCCCAGAGCCTTGGTAAAAATGTCTGCATATTGTTCCTAAGACTTGCAAAACTCTAAGAAGATTTCACCATTGTTGATTAACTCTTTGATGAAGTGATATCCGGTGTCAATGTGTTTGCTCCTTTTGTGAAAGACTAGATTTTTTGATAATGCTATGGCTGAATTGTTATCACAATATATTTTTGTTGCCTCTTCTTGTTCTTGTTTCAACTCTCCCAACACTCTTCTCATTCATACTGCCTGACACAAGGCACTTGTGGCTGCTACATATTTTGCTTCTGGTGATGAAAGAGTGACTATTGGCTACTTTTTTGAAGCCCATGATACTACACCAGTGCCAAAATGAAAAACATAACCTGATGTTCTTTTTTTGTCATCAATACTTCCAGCATAGTCACTATCAGTATACCCAATCAGCTTGAACTCATCAGAACTTGAATATTTGATGCCAAAATTCTTTGTTCCACTTATATATCTCAAAATTCTTTTTCCATCTTTCCAATATGATTCTTTTGGAGTCTCCATAAATATGGAAATCAAACTTACATCATACATTATGTCTGGTCTTGTGGTTGTCAAATGCACGAGACTACTAACAAGTCTCTTATATAAGGTTGAATCCACATTTGAACCTTTGTCATCCTTACTTAACTTCAAGCCTATAACAATTGGTGTTGGTGTTGATTTGCAATTTGTCATGTTAAACCTCTTAAAAATATCATTAGCATACTTGGTTTGAGAGATGAATATACCATTTTCATTTTGATTCACCTCAATTCCTAAAAACTATTTCATGAGTCCCAAATTTGTCATTTCAAATTCTTTCTTCATAGTTCCTTTAAACAAATCAATTGATAAATCACCCATAAAAATCAAATCATTAACATACAAGCATACAATCATAATTTCACCTTTTTCATTCATCTTGGTATACAATGTAGGCTCGTTGTTGCATTTGATGAAGCCATTCTATAATAGTTATGAATCAATTCTACTATACCAAGCTCTTGAGGCTTGCTTGAGACCATATAGTGCTTTCTTTAGCTTGTAGACTTTGTCTTCTTGTCCTAATATCTCATACCTAGGTGGTTGTTCCAATAAACTTCTTCTTCAAGATAGCCATTTAGAAAATCTAATTTCACATCCATTTGATGAACTGGACATTTGTGTTGTGCCGCAATGGCAAGAATCATCATTACTGTGTCAAGAAGTGCTACAGGTGCAAAAGTCTCATTATAATCAATTATGGGTTGTCGTGAATAACCTTTTGCCACTAATCTTGCTTTATGTCTTTGTACTTCACTATTTGCATTTAATTTTGTTTTGTAAACCCATTTTACACCTATTGCATCTTTGTCTTTTGGAAGACTCACCAACTCCCATGTTTGATTCTTTTCAATTGCATCAATTTCTTCATCCATTGCACATACCCATTTATCATCCTTAATTGCATCCTCAAAATGTATTGGATCATCTATTTGTGAATAAAATGAAAAAAGAGACATTTGATTAGTATTATTATCACCTTCATTTTGTTCATATATATCCTAGGTTATACTTCTGATTTTCTGTCTCCTCATGCTTGCCAATGTAGGATTTGATAAATCACTTGAACTTGTTGAATGTGGACTTGTTGGTCCAACACTTGAAGTTGTTGTTGTAGATGGTGTTTATTGTCATAATCATGAAGCTTCTCTTACATTTGATGATGATGCCACTTGTGGACCACTTTTTTGAGCTTGAATGGGTGTGGAAGGAGTCAAATTAGTAGGAATATTTGCTAGTACATAAACTTCATTTTCCTCTTGTGGTATACTCATTGATAGATTGACTATTTTTTCTTTACTTCCATCCCATGCTTCATCTTCTACAAACTGTATGTCTCTATTGATTATGACTTTCTTAGTTGTTGGATTATAAAGTTTGTAAGCCTCGGATTCGTCACTATATCCAACAAATATGTTTTTTTCTCCTTTATTGTCTAGCTTTCTTCTTAATTCATTGGGCACATATGCATATGCCACACAACCAAAAACTCTCATGTGAGCAACATTATGTTTCCTTCCAGTCCATGCTTCTTCAGGAATGATATTCATAACATTTTTTGTTAGACACCTATTCATTATATGTGTTGCTCATGATACAACTTCATCCCAATATTCATTTGGAAAATGTTTGGCTTTCAACATGCTTCTAGCCATTTCCATGATTGTTCTATTCTTCCTTTTAGCTACCCCATTTTGCTGAGGTGTGTATCTAGTAGTAAACTGCTTGTGAATCCCATGATCTTTGCAAAAGTTTAAAAACTCTTTTGGAATATATTCACCTCCTCTATTTGTCCTCAATGCTTTAATGTAATACCCACTTTTCTTTTCAACAAGAGACTTAAATTGACAGAAGAAATCAAACACTTCATTCTTTTTCTTTAGAAAATAAACCCATGTTTTCCTTGAATAATCATCAATAAAAGTAAGAAAATAAAAACTACCACCAATTGAGGGTGTTTGCATAGGTCCACACAAATCTGAATGTACAATCTCCAAAGGGGCTTCTACTCTAGTTGACTTTCCTGCTAGAAAAGTTTCTCTATGTTGCTTTCCTAAGATACATCCTTCACATATTCTTTTAGGTTTTTCTATTAGAGGTAATCTGTTGACCATGCTTTTCCTATGAAGCAGATTTAGACCTCCAAAGTTAAGATGCCCAAATCTCAAGTGCCATAACCATTTTTCATCTTTTATTTATGCTTGAAAGATAGTTTGTATGGCTCTTGTTGTTTCTTGTGCTTGTGCATAATCTATATTCAAATCCGGTTTTATCTTTAGGGGAAACATTATATTACTAGTCATTTTGACCTTAGCAATGAGCTGATTACTTGGGTATTTGTCTAAAATTGTGCACAGTCCATTTTTGAAAGTTACTCTATACCCTTTTTGAACAAGTTGTCCCATACTCATCAAATTGTGTTTTAGACTAGGCACAAAATACACATCTGAGATATATTTTTTCTCCCCCTATTTAGTTAGAATGTTGACATTTCCCTTTCCTTTGACTGACACTTTGTTTTCATTACCCAATGTAACATCAAATTTAACATTTTCATCTAAACTTGAAAACATTTCTAAATTTCTTGTCATATGGTTGCTAAGCCTGATTCTAAAAACCAAACATCTTTTTTACTTTCTTGTGGAACATTACATGCCAAAAACATTGTGATTTGTTCTGACTTTTTATTTTTATTTTCTTTTGTAAAATTTTTATTTTGTTTTCCAGAATCATAATGTTTCTTTCTAGACTCATTCATGTAATGGACAAACTTTTTATGGTAGTGACATTGGATTTGAGACTTATCATACCTTTTTCCTTGTGATAGATTTTGAGATGAACTTGGGCCTGAGTTCTGGTACTGCCTCTTCCACTTGAGCTTGATGGGCTGCTTCTTCCACCTCTATAAATACTTCTTCCTCTTCCTCTTCCTCTGAAATTTGATCTTCCTTTGCCTCTTCCTTGGATGATTGAAGCTTGTGACTTAAAAGCATGCTCCTATGACATGTTTGCAGACCTGCTCAGCCTTTGTTCATGAGAAATAAGAGATGCATGGAGGTCATCAACTAAAAACTATGTGAGGTCATTTGTTTCTTCTATGGTTACAACAATTGTCTCAAATTTTGTGGGTAAAGTCCTTAGAATCTTTTCAACCACTCTTCTATCTTCAAGTGTTTCACCATGCACGATCTAATTTGATTTACCAGTACAATGATCTAGGTGAAGAATGAATCTATTGATTCATTGTCCTTCATATATATAGTTTCAAAATCCCTTCTTAGTATTTGTATCTTTGTTGTTTTTACTTTTTCCATACCTTGATAAGCTATTTGAAGTATGTCACATGCTTGTCTAGACCTTGTTGCTATTGCAATCCTTGGAAAAATGCTCTCATGCACTCCTTGAAGAATAAAGAAAAGAGCTTTTGATTCCTTCTTCCTATTGTCTTTCAATAAGTCCTTCTTTGCTTGAGTCAAAGCATTGTAAGCTACTGCATCAACTAGCTCTGGAAATCCATTCTCTACTAACTCCCATAAAGTTTGTGAGAAAAGAAATACCCTCATGGTAATTTCCAATAATCATAATTTTTCCCATTAAACTATGGGATTTGTGGGTTAGTCAAGCTTGTGCTTGCTTCCATTCTTTCACTGTGAAAACTTGCCTGAATACCTTTGCTGAAGCTTTTGAGAAAACCCTTTTACTGTGAACCTGCTCTGATACCACGTGAAGGCCAGAGGCAGAGGAGCATTCAAAAACTAAAACAACTCAACTCATAATTAAATACAGATTAAAACAGAGAGCATAAATTTGAAACACACAAAATAAACCCCAGAAAATTTATTTTGTATTAATTCATTCCAAAAATATAAATTTGATTTCATAGAAAGAGTTGCTACTCTATTTTGCCACAATTTTTCTTTTGCAAAGCACACTTTTTTATTTTTGTTCTCACTTCATTAATTATAATAACAAACTTCCTTACAAAATATACCCATCAAAAATCACTGAGAAAATTATACTAGGAAAGAGGTGAAATAAATTTCATTAATTACATTAATTGTAAAACCAAGATTCATGTCAAGTGAAAAAATTTAATCCCAAAAACAATCAAAACCCTATTAAATATTGTACTTTAAAACATTAAATGCCTGATAAAATATTCATGCTAAAAATCCTATCAAAAATAAACTTTACCACTCAACCGCCAAGAGAAAATAAGAAGGCCATGGGATTGCGGGAGAAACTACTCCACTACACACTATGGAGGATGACCTCACGAGATAGTTGTAGAACCACAATACCACCCAACACAAACAAGAGGCCCGCAGTATGGCGATAGACACCGCTCTACTGCAAGCTACAAAAATTGAGAATGCGGGAAAGCGGGAAAAGGTCTAGAACACACGTAGCAAGTAGGAGTTGGAATTATTTCCAAAAAGAATATCCACCTTCAATCGAAGTTGCATACACTCAGTATGCAAGATAGAAATAAATTAGAGGATTTTTTGTTTCGCATATCAGAACTTTGAGCAAAGCTTGTTGCTCTTGGTGAAAGGTGGAGGATGCGTTGCTTGTTCTAATTACATTAAGAGCTCTTCCTTCTCAATTTTTTACCTTTGTCATAACATTAAGCATCACCAAGAAAAAGATGAATTTTGAGGAGTTGGTGAATTTGTTGCAGCAAGAAGAAGCTATTCAATTAGTACAAACTGAGTTTGAAGACAAAGCTCTCATCTCAAGATGGAAATGTAGTCCAAGGGCTCGCAAGGGATAGTCACAAAAGCAGATGCCACCAGAGAAGCCTCTGAAGGAGAATTGTTGGTGTTACATTTATAGTACCTCCACACATCACACTAGCCATTAATGGTATAATGGTCTCACTCAAGGTAATTCTAGGCAAGAAGGATCCTCTAGTTGTCCTCGTACTTGGAAGAACAAGGGTCATATTGTAACACAACCAAAGAGTACATCGGATGAGGACCGTGGCATTAATTAAAACATGGTTTTTGTTTCTCACACTTCACATCCTTCACAAGATGTTTGGCTAATTGACTTTGGTGTTATGTCATATTGAGAGCTTTTTGATACACTGACTGATCAACCCACAAGAGATCAAGTTCTCATTGCCAACAATAAGGAGTATGTTGCAATAGGCATGAGAACTGTCACCATTCCTCTTGGGGAAAAGAGTTGTAACCTCACTACAGTGCTCTATGTTTTAGGTTTGACATCCAATCTTTTATCTAACAATCAGCTCTTGAATCATAAGCTTCAGGTTTAGTTTTAAGTTGACAATGGTATCAAAACTTTCTTGATCTCTAGAGATGGTGTGTTTCTTGCTAAAGCCTTTCTGAAAGGTTGATTATTTTCCTTAGATACTATTTCTTCCTATACAATTGCTCTTGTTTCCTCTACAGTTGACTCCACTATTCCTTGGCATTATCTATTTGGGAACCTCACAATTGGATCCCTCTATCAACTCAGCTCTAAGGAGATGGTACATGGACTTCCTTCTCTTTCTCCTTTTTTTCCTCTATGTTTGGATTTCTTGTAGGAAAACAACATTATGATCTATTCAGGTCAAGTTCCTTTCATGCTAAGGACTGTCTTGAGGTTGTTCATACCGATCTATGAGAACATTTCCTTGCTTCCTCTCAAAGTTGCAAGTATTTTCAATTGTTCATGGATGATTTCTCTTGTAAGACTTGGGTGTACTTTCTTAGACAAAAGAGTGAAACATTTTCCCACTTCTAAAAAATTTATTAGCAAGTTGTCCATGAGATAGGCAAGCATCTTCTTCTCCTTCACTCAGATCGAGGGGGGAATTCATGTCCAAAGATTTCTTGGACTTCTTGAAGAATCATGGCATTAAACAACATTTTACTATTCCCTATACACCCCAGTAGAATGGAATCGCATAGTGTCACAATAGCATTGTCATGGAGATGGCTCGATGCATGCTTTCCTTAGCACAATTGGAGTATCGATTTTGGGGGGAAGCAATTCAGACATCTATGCATCTTCTTAATAGGGATCCTACAAAGATACTACAAGACAAGACACCTGAGGAAGTATGGAGTGGTTACAAACCTTCAATTTCTCATCTTTGAGTGTTTGGTTGTAGTCCATATATGCATGTCCTAGCTACTAGGAGAAAAAAGCTTGACTCCAAGACACTCCTATGTATCTTTGTGGGATATAGACTAACTTCCAAAGCTTGCCATATCATGGATCCTAACACACATAAGGTTTATGAGAATGAAGATGTGGTATGTGACGAGTCGTCCTTTAACTCCATGGCACAAAAGGAAGAAATAACCACCTCTCATAAATTTCTCTTATAATCAGATATAATGAGTATGAGTCTTTGTCTCCAAAGGCAGGAGAGCTACAAGGAGATTTTTTTGTTGATCCTGGTCCATTGGAACATCAATCCACACAACAACCACAACATTAGTGTCTAAAATGGGTCCAAACCACCATCAGATATTATCATCTAGATTCTCTTCTAGATCATTCTTTGAGAGTTAAAACAAGAAGATAGGTGAGAAATGAGGTAAATCTAGCTCTGATGAGTTTATATTTTGATAACATTGAACCTAATATAGTCTAAGAGACCCTATTCCAATCATAGTGGAAGAATCCAATCGATGTTGAGTATGATTCTTTGGTAAAGAATCAAACATGGGAACTTGTCAATTTGCCTCCAAGAAAGAAATCCATAGGCTACAAATGGATTATCAAGAAAAAATAAAAGGCATATGGATCCATTAGCAAACATAAAGCATTCCTTGTTGCTAAAGGCTATTCTCAACAAGAAGGTATTGATTATGAAGAAGCACTTGCCCCCACTACAAAACTCAAGATAATTAGAGTTATTTGTGCATTGACATCATAATAAGATTAAAACCTTCATCAGATGGATGTCAAAAGTTCTTTTTAAATGGAGAACTTCAAGAAGAGGTATGCATGACTCAACTTCAAGGCTTCCTTAATGAACACCACCCTCAAAATGTATGTCATCTCATTAGGGTATGTGTACCTGATAATGATGGGCCAAAAAGTGGTGATGTGATGGGTATATGTAGGGTATGTGGCTGATGACTTTTTTTTACCTAAAATTGATGAAACGAAAAGGGTTTTTAAAGGAGATTCTCATCTTTCCACCAATATAAATTATGCTTTACTTTGAATTTAATAAATAATTATTATTCATTTTCTATTTGAATTATGACTAAAGCCCTGATTGATAAGCTGATTGAAAAACATCTATAGCTTTCAAACGGTATCACATTTTTTGAATCTAAAACATGCATCACATTATATGCTTTGCATAATATAGGATTAAAATAAAAAAAATGAATTTCATGATGTTTTGACCAAGTTAAGGTGGTCAGACATACGAGTTTTTTATATCTTTTAAAAGTTGTAATAAAAAATTCATAATTCATTATTTACTTGGAAAAAAAATACAAAAAAATATGCATCACATCGAGACATGAGTCCTCTACTTATATCTAAAATATTATTAAAAAATATTATCATTTTATTGTGGTTAGGGTGGTCATACAGACACCTACTTCTTATTTTTCTTCTCAAATTTAAGTGCCACTACATTGAAATTAAAAAAATTTCACCAAATAGATTTTTTGTTTTTTTAAATAAACCTAGTACTTTGGAAACTACATTCAATTTGCTACAAATTCTATTCTTACATATTTTTGAAATAATATAGATAACTTATTCAAAATTTTATGTCAAGTTTCCTAACTCTGATTTTTCTAAATTTTTCGCCACTTAAGGGCCTGTTTTTTCCATGATGATCCTGCACATACCCATTAAGTCTCTTTATGGGCTTAAAAAGGTCCCTAGGGCATGGTATATTAAGATATATGGTCATCTTCTAGAACATGGTTTCATTGGTAGCCCTTTAGATCCTAATTTATATATTAAGAAGATAGAAACTGAGATTTCCATTCTTTTATTGTATGTGGATGATCTTGTAATCAAAGGGAGCTTAATCATTCTCATTGATGATGTAAAAAATGATCTTAAAGAGTACTTTGATATGATAGAACTAGGGCTTCTTCACTACTATCTTGGCTTAGAGATATGGAAAAATCCACACCATATTTTTATCTCTCAGATGAAATATGCCAAGACACTCCTAGAAAATCTTAGAATAGAAGATTGCAAACCTACATCCACTCCAATGGAGAAAGGTTTGCAACTATCTAGATTCCAAGATTCACCTCTAGTAGATGCTACTCTCTATCATTAGTTTTTAGGGAGTCTTAGTTATTTGACTTATAAGAGACCAAATTTATGCAGGAGCCTAAGCAATGTCATTGGGTTGTAGCTAAGCATGTTTTGTTGTATGCTTGGGGTACTCTTGATTATGGTCTAGAATACAAGAAAAAATCTCAATTCTTCTTTTAGGGATATGTTGACTCCAACTATGTTGGATCTATTGATGATAGGAAGTCAACTACAAGGTATGTTTTTCATCTCGGATCTTGTCCTATCTCATGGATTATTTAGAAGAAAATTGTTGTTGCTCTCTCCTCCACCGAGGCTAAATATCATGCCGCATAAGTAGTGTGTGAAGCAATTTAGTTGCATCGTATTTTGGCTGACATGGGCATACCTGAGGCACAACCACCTATCCTTTTTTGTGACAATCAGGGGGTGCTCAAGCTTGTGAAGAATCATGTTTTTTGTGAGAGGACAAAGCATATTGAGGTCGAGTGTCATTTCATTCATGAGTAGGTCCTACATCACCACAATTAGCTCCAATATTGCCCCGCAAATTCTTAAACAATTGATCTTCTCACCAAATCTCTTGGTAAGGTGAAATTTGAATCAAGTTTCAGGGTACATTTGTACGAACAATGTAATAAAGGGGGGCATGTTAGCCTAGTTTATTAAATTGCATTTCTTATTGTTTATGGGGAAGTTGAGGTTGTGCAATTACTATTTACCACTGTTTTGTTAACTGCTTTCCCATATTACCTTCTTTTTGCTTGTATAAATACTATTGCAAGCTCGTCTGAATAAAAAATCAAGTTTTCTACACCATCTTGTCTTCAGTTTATTGTCTCCCTCATGTTTCTAGTGGGTTTGAGTTAATTTTAGTCTGATTTCAAGCTAGTGTTTTGTGCACCTAATGGATTATTATATCCCTTGAAAGGAATGACTCTTGGATGGTTTTTATAAATAGAATTGTATCTTTTAGGAGTGCCAAATAGTTTTTTATCTTAGAAATATTATAGATTTTATAATTTCCTAATTACGCAAGACTCTCATGAACCTTTCCTAGTTTTTTCCGAGACATCGACTACCTAGATTTTCATTCATGTCTCTTGGAAAGCTTCCAAATCTAAGCCATTTTCATGGAATGTGATTTTTTTGGGAGATTGTTTTAGAATTCCTACCAAGATCATTAAGATTTAGCATGTTTTAGGAGTGTAAATTATGAATGATAAGGATTGACTTTTATTTTCTGGTTATTTTTTTTATATACACTTATCTCCACTAAATCTTTACTTTTTTATAATACCATATTTTAAATTTTAATGCAAGTTAAGAAAGGTGTAATTGGTGTAGCCCACATTTAGCCAAATTTGCATGATTAAAGTTATACACCATGTATGCTAGTAAAGGTTATCTTCAATCAACCTACTATGAGGGTATCTCCTCTCATAATGGATGCAAATTGTATGCTTGTGGAAGAAATTATTTCCAACCACATTATTATAATTCCCTCCTAAGAAATCAAGGAATCAATCCACACATATTAGGAAATGAAGGAATCAATATACTCATGGTTGTCATCCAACCTCTTGAAAACCTTTAACCTCCCCTAACTATCATAACCAAGGTATCTCTAGATGTTAGAATAGTGTAAAATTTCATCATCAAGTTGTTGCCATTTCTCCTAGTCTTGACACTCAATCTCATAGTTAAGAACCTCAAAAGAGGAAGTTATGATTACATGATAGGTGCTACTTATTGATGGCTAATATATCCTTAATTTCTAAGGAAAGCTAGATGATTGTGATCCTCCTCCACCTCTTAATTATTTATTTCTTTATTCTTAGATATTTTCTTTCTTTTTTTTCATTGGATTTATCTTTTAAAAACTAACTAACTTGGACTTTGGGGCATGAACTTTTTTATCTACCATTTTTTATTGATTCCTAATCTAAATACTTATCTAAGTTAATAAATAGGAAATTTATGCATAAAAATAATCTCATGTATTTATTCATGCTCCCAATTAAATCTTCAACTCATAGTATTATGATAAAAAGAGATACTTCAACATGCAAATATGTAATTGTTTCTAGTGTGTGCTAATAGGATGTTTAGCATCAAGATTTATTTAGGAATTATTCTTACAACTAGAGTGAATTCTATATTTGGAACCAATCACTTTTATGTAAATATGATCCAGATAACAATAGGTATCATAAATAAATATACCTAAAGGACACTAACAGATATATTTTGGAGGTACCTCTATTGAATTTGTTACATAGGCTAAATGAGTAGCTTGAATTTAACATCTCTTTGCATATTTTAGTTATAAGCATTTAAGTTATATGCTATTCTAGAATATACATTATTATTATACATTACTTCATCACATATGTAAATAAAGAGTCAATATTTTGGAATAATTTGACTTACTTTTTAACAAATGCTATGAAATTTTTCCTTTACATAAATAAAAATATGTTAAGAAAAGAAGTATTTTTTCTTGATAGAATTTCTTTAAAAATAGAAGGAAATTTGACTTTTTATTAGATGTTGTAGTTGCATCTACCTATAAACATGTTTAAAGAATGTAAGAAATAAATAAGGCACATGAGATTCTTGAAAAAATACTTCAAAGGAACATGATTTCAACAATGAAAATGAGATTTATTGTATGATTTTTTTGATTCATTTATTTATTTTCCTAATTAACATTATATTTATTTTATGCCTCCATATTACACACACACACATAGTGATGAAAAATGTTTCCCTTTACATTTTCACACTTAATTTTGGAATAATTAATGTTAAAATGAACCTAATTTCACCTTGATCTAGTGTTGTAATGGTTTTTACACATTCACATTAGGTTTAGGATCCTTTTAAGCCAAATAAACCTATTTTTTCCTTATTTCAGTATTGTAAAGTGTATTTATTTACACCTTCACATTTAGTTTAGGTCCCTTGTAAACTAAATAAACTCAATGGTGACTTATTTAAGGTGTTGTAAAGTGTATCCTAACAGTTTCATACTAATATAGGGTTTTATTAATTAATTGGGCTTATCTATGTCTTAATTGGCCCTATTTTGCATCCACAAGCCTTATTAAATGCATTTTTATGGAGATAATCCCAACATTTACTATATGACCAATCATAATTCATTGTTTGGGGTCATGTGTTCCAGATTTAGTGATTTGGGATTCATATGCCACCTTGGGCATACGAGTCCCATCTATGTCTCGAGACCTTATTTCAAGTTTCACATTAAACCAAACCTGTATTGGAGTTTGTGCACCAGTTTTGAGCCACTAGGACTCATACGACACCTTGGGAATATGAGTCCCACTCTAATCAAGGCCTAATTTAAATTCAATTTTTGATAGTATTTCATCTTCCTAGATCTGATGTCGGCTTGTAGTGTTGTAATTTTGAGGAATTTGGCATAAATAAGTATAAATACAAGGTTATTTCACTCATTTTCACCTAAGAATTTCAAGAGTATTCCTAATAACAAGTTTTTGATTACAAGATTTCATAAGAGTATTCAAGGACATTCAAGAACATTTCTAAAGCATTCAAGGGAATATTTCTTCATCATTTGTTACAACAATTCAAGATCCATCATAATTTCAAAGGAATAATGCATCAAGCATGTTGTTGAGCTAGTGTTGTGATGTAGCATTCAAGGTCCAAGTTAAGCATTGTTTTATATCCAATTCAAGATAAATATCTATATTATTCATGACCACTTCATGTTAGATTGCATATTTACATTGCAATAAATCATTCAAGGCATCATTGTTCATGTTTCATGTTTCATGTCCATGTTTCATTGTTTCATCATATGGTTTAATTACCTAAATGAGATTTGACCAAGGGAAACCCCTATTTCCTAACAAATAAGTTTTTCTCTCTCTACATGTGTGATTGCAAATTTGGGTGTCTTGGAGCTTGAAGATTCTTTGAGGATTGAGTTGCAAGATTAAGGAAAGTTGTCAATTTATCAAAAAGTTTCTATCTTCACAAAAAGTCACCTACAGGCCATAATTCAAAGCTTCAAATCCAAAAATGAGGTGTGGAAGGAAGAGCAGAGATAGCAGAATAGATTCAAATCTTGAACCTTCAAAAAATATGGGACTAATATGCAACTTGTGGTGTATGAGTCCCAATATAGTGATTTTTCCATATTTCAGGAGATTCAGACTCACCACTGCCATATTCTTGTTTCCTCCTAAAAACCCTAATCTTGGGCTAATATTCCTAGCCTAGTGTATGAGTCCTAGTGAGCATTAAAATCAACATTTTTAGGATTTAATGCCTTATTCTAAGCACTTTCATCTTCCCAAATGCACCTAGGACAACCTTTAGTGATCTATTTCCCTTACTCCATCCTTAGATTGAGATCTCTAAGTTTTCATTGAGTGAAACTAAGTGAAATAGGTCCTAAACCCAAGTTCCATCTTCCCAAGAGATTGGAGCACCCTATTTCCTTCATTTCATTTTGGTGAATCTAATGTGAACACCTTATTTCTGATTTTGAGTGCATCTTAGCCCTAGATCTAGCTTACATTAACTTTGCATTAGGTTTTGCATTAGGTAATTTGCATCTAGGGTTTCAAAATCTTGCATTAGTGAAAAGTGCATATAGGTTGCATTTTTTGTATCTTGCATCACTGAATTTCATCTAAAATCTATAATTGCACTTAGTCCATACATCATACAAACCAGAAAACCTAGTATTCACTTAGAATTTTTTGAAATTTGTGCAAAAACCCTAATTTGGGACTCATACGCCCCTCTAGGTGATTTAATCCTAGTACAGGTTGTTTTTCCTACTTTTTGGGAATTTTGTGTTGTGTATTTTTCAACATTTGAATCCCTAAAAATCCCTCACTAGGACTCATATGCCCCTCTAGGTGATTTATTCCTAGATTAGGCCTAAAACTACCATTTACAACATTGAGAAACCTCATTTCTATACTTCCTAGGCTTGCTAGTAACCTATAGTATCAATTTGGAAAGTTTAGGAACATCTGTTTTATGTATCTAGGTCAAATCATCCATGTAGTGAAGTCATTTTTAAAGCATTTCAAAAATCATTTCAGTAAATTAAAAATTTCAAATATGTAGGACATTTGTTTACATTTCAAAAACATTAAATAATTTAGATAGCTTACTTTTTCATGTTATCGTGTTTTCTTTTCAAGAATTTAGTTTCCCTAGAGTGTCACATGGCTTGTATGATTCTATTTTCCCTACTCATGAGAATAATATCGGAAAAAAAAATAAGACCTTTGACAAGCATGTTGGATACCCTCTTTGTATCTATCGGATTTGTAAGAATGACATAACACAAGAGGATGCAAGCGTAGACAATCATAGCAATCATAATCGTTCTTCTCCCGATACCTCTCCTATTAGTGAAAAAGGTATCTTGGTGAAAGAAGGTACAATCATTGAGAGTCTTGATTGTCCCTCTCCTACTTGGGCCCCATCGAAAGATATTAGGAAACAAGAAGATGAGATCATTGAAACATTTTTTAACACTTCCCCTACTTATGAGAATACTTTAATGAAAGATGATACAATCATGAACAATCCTGAAAAGCACATTTGTGAAGAGGATATTTTGGTATCAAGAGATCTAATCATTGATATTTATAGCATTATTTCTCCCCTTCCTAATGTTCCTAACATTTGGAAGGGTCTATTTGAATAAGAGGATCTAATCATTGGTACACATGAAATCATAGTTTTCCTTCCCTTAATGCCTCCCCTATTTGTGATGAAGTTACTTTACAAAATATAATCATGGAATGTGATGAACCTATTGAAAGCTTTCCTACTAGGGTATATAGAATGGCACAAGAGAATGAGACCTTAGAAAATAGAATGAAATCATGGACAATCATGAAAATCACATTTTTCCTTCTCCTAGTATCTCTCCTAGTTACAAAGAAGATATTTTAGTGTTTGAAGATCAAAAAAATGAAAGTTTAATGAGAAACCTATTTTCCTCTCTCCCCCTAGAGAAAAAATTATTGAACAAGAGGATGCCATCATTGATAAACAAGACAATCCAACCATTGATAACTCCCTTACTTGCAATGAAGTCATTTTAGAACAACCAACCTTTGAATGTCATGAACATCTAGTTTGTAGTTCTCCTAAAAACTCTCCTCCTAGGGAGGATATCATGGTGCAATAAAATGACATGGAAACATTTCTTTCAAACAATAGTGATGTGACTTCCGTAGATGATGGTGAAAAGATGACACTAGACTTCCCTTCATTACAAAAACATAAAAATGAAACCCCTAAGGTTATGAATGCACAAGTGTCCATTCTATCCCCCTTTATTAACGGACCTCCTACATACCCTATGGGACATCCTAATAATCCTCTAATTCTTTACCCACCCTCACAACTACCGCAAACTCAGAAAAAACCTGAACTCATCGTTTACCCGCCTAAGAATAATATTTCATAGCAGCCGAGTTATAATACTATTTCTCATACATATAACACTAGAAATAATTTTCAACCAAGATAAACACCTTCAACATCCCTCCCACTACCTAACCATGTCTTACCTAGTGCCCCTCATTTTCCTTTGCAAAGTGGAAAGGAGTATGATCTTTTTGAACAACTAAAGAATACTTCCGCTAGCATATCATTTTGGGACCTTATTCAAGCATCCCCTCATTATCACAACTCAATTCAAAGTACTTTACAACAATTTCCTACCCCCTATTGTGTAATCAAATGATGTGGGAGCCCAAGCTCAAGCTATAAAACCAAACAACATAGACATTACTTTTCATCAACATGAGCTACCCCCTTTGAAAATGTGAAAGAAAAATGATGCCTTCATGATAATAGCTATCTATAATAGAATGGGAATAAAGTGAACCATTGTTGATAATGTCTCCACTCTTAATGTGTGTATTGTGAAACTTTTGGATAGACTTGGTGTGGATAAGTCCAAAATTGAACATGATTCCTTATCAATTCAAGGATTTGACAATGTAGGAAAGAAACTACTTAGTGTGATTAACTTTCCTATTATAGTTGGAAAGGATTCCTTACAAACTCCTATTCATGTCACGCCTCATGATATTTCATACAATCTTCTTTTAGGAAGACCTTGGATCCATGAGATGCATTCGGTGCCTTTGACTCTTCATCGTATCATGCAATATGTCTATAAGAATAAAGTGTACCAAGTTGAAATAGACCCCAAGCTTGAAAGTTTCTTACAAGTTGAAAAAGGAAAGACAAATCCTCTAAAAACACTAATTCCAACTTCAAACATAGAACCTATAAACGAAGAGAAACAAGAGATGGGAAAAGTGTCAAAACTATTAGAAGATGATTAGGGTTCCTTAGATTTCACACCAATATTCATTTCAAAGAATACAAGATCATAAACAAAGAATCTGAAAAGGGAAAAGAAAAATTAGTATTGTAAGTAAAAAACTCAAATAAACCTTCAAAAGAATCCACCTTAACTACTTTAGAAGATCAAGCAAATTACACAACAAACTTTGAGGAAACTGATTATGCACAACCGCTGAACCCTAAAGAAATGAAGTAGTATTATGGAAAAGGTTATGAACTTATGAAGCAACTTGGACATAAGGGAAAAGGATGTGGTGCTAGAGAACAAGGTATCCATGTCCCTATAGAGCCTAACATGTAAAGAGCAACTAGTGGTTTTGGTTATTATCCCTTGAAAGAAATAAACAATCCTTCTTCAATGTCAACACTATTACAAAAGACTCCTCTAAACCAACTTTAAAATTAGTGCATCCTAAACTAATAGAAGCTAGTGGTCTTTGTTATTGCCCTTTGAAAGAAACAAAGAAATATTTTCTTAATATCAATGTCATCACACAAAACACTAATGATTGGAATATGTTAGATTTTACACTTTCCTACAAAGAAGAAACAAAAATCTCACAATCTAAAGAGTCTTCTATAAGTATGACACCTTGTACTAAGCAAGATACATCTTTGTTGCAAAATAAAGGAACATCTTTAACTTTTGATCAAGAGAGTATCTTGCCAAGACTCCTCCAAGATCGTTTGATATCCCTCCCTCTAAGGACACGAAAGTAATTTTACTACAAGAATTCATTTTGTGCATATCATAGAGTTCACGGTCATTCTACTAATGAATGTAAAGTTTTGGGTAACAAAATTTGACATCTTAAGGAGTGTGGTGCTCTTCCTTGTGTTGAAGCACGTCATTTATCTAATTGATACTTATTTTCATATCAGTTCGGCTCATCCTTCTCCTATACTAAGTGGGGGAAAGGGGTTAAGGGTAGGTGCATGAAGTTGGGTTACACTTTTGTACAATTCAAAATTGAAACTCATAATGCATAATATAATGCACTCACATTATCATTTTAAAAGAAAAAAGTGAAAGTGATTCATTTTTGTTGTCCTTTTTCCTCCTCCCACAAAACCCCATGCTTCACATTCTAGGAGGAGGCATCTCACAAAATTCATCAAACAACAAAATTTATTTTCTTAAAAAGATGGCACCACAATGACGAATAGGTGCGGGAGGTAATTATTGTTGGCTATTTGTTTTTAATTTCTTAGTTTCAAGTTCATTTTGTTTGTTTTAGGTTAGATTTGATTGTTTTTTTTTTAATTTGTAGGAGATGAAAATGATCCTACAAATCCTAAAAATCCTCAACAAGAAGAGAAGGAAAATCCTCAACAAAATCAACCTCCCCCACCAATCACTCAACACCCTCCTTGCACTCAACAAAATTTGAGGAGTGAAATTGAGAACAACAAAAAAAATTTGAGGATTTTATCAGTAGGTTGAGTGATCCAAATGCTTCAACCATAGAAAGAATGACCCTAGCAAAATCATTGAAAGAGATGTTAAAAAATGTAGATTCAATTACCCAACAAATAACTAGATGGCAAGATAGGAGGCAGGCAACTAGGGAATA
>VDFB02373365.1:308805473-308850024 GCA_007258455.2 Sequoia sempervirens | reverse complement strand
ATTTGTGAATTAGGATAAAATTTCTTTGCTACAATTTTTGCTCAGTCTAGTAAGACTCAGCTTCCAGCTTAATCATTTGGTATCAAAGTGGGGGATCTTTAGAGTGTTGAGGATCCACCAAGACTTGTGGGAGAATGAAACGACTATGGAGAGCTTGTGAGGATTGTTGTAGGTAGAGAATCCCTAAGCAATCAAGAGTTAGGGAGGTGCTAAAGAATTTATTTTGTAGATTGAGAGTGTGATGGCAAATTGTAGAGTATGAGTCAAGAATTGTGGAATATTGCAACAATTGAGATGGGTAGTCATAAGGAAGAAGCCTATGATTTGAGAAGCGTGGATATGGTACAAAGAAAATAATACATGGACGATGATTGGAAACATAAACAAGCAATTAGATAAAATAGAAAAATTGGAGGTGCAACTAAGTGAACAAAAGACATGAGGAATGAAGATGAAGATGGAATGAAAAACAAAGAGCTTGTAGTAGAGGTAGTCAAAGAGGAGAAAAATGAAGATGTCGTGATAGAATGTAAAGAGATTACAACAAATCTTGATGAGGATGAGGATGAATTGTTGTTGTAGATTCTGGTAGTAGAGAATGATGGTTGGAAAATATTGCAAAGATTCAAAGCGAGAAGACAAGCATCATAGCAAAAAAAGTAGAAGTTATTGATGCAACTGATGGTGAATTTACAACAACGAATGAAGAGGTAAATGTTGTTGTATTCTGTGATGATGATTTAGTATTTCTATTTGAGGTAGTCAAGGTTGAAGAGTGTGGAGAAGAACCTATGGAAATATTCAATTTCCATAAGGTGTTTGATGAAGATTTGTATACAATAGATTGTGATATGGGTGACATGAGAGTTTGGTGGAGGATTTTGGTTACTAGTGGGTTAGATCTCATGAAGGAGAGGAGAGGAGAAATAATTTGGTTTAGAAGGATGACACATGGTGGATGTGAATCAACAAGAAGAGAGAAGTGTGGTGAAAGGAGTTGTGGGAGGAAGATGACAGTTATTCGAACATGGTGTTGGAAGAGGAGGAAAAATAATTAATCTTATGCATTTAACCCAACAATGGAGTTCGTTGTAGGTTGCATTCAACCTAGAAAAGTAGTTCAACTACTCAAACTCCACCATTGTGAGCCTATGCTTACAATTTTTCTACCCAGTGTGTCTAATGCAAGAGCATTTGGGTACATGAATAATCAGCATTAAGAAAAACAATTGTTTACCGTTGTTTGAGTTTGTAGTTTTAGTTTTTGGTTTTATTTTAAATAAAAATAAATCATTTCCAATCAATTTTAAAAATTGAAGAATAATAACAATAGCGTATGTAAAATTAATTTGCATACTTACAAGGCTATTTATAGTTGGGAAACTTTAGTATATGATTTTTATTTTATTTTAATTGTAGACCTTTGGACAAGCTACAATGAGAAGTTTAAGAGTTATAGTCAAACAAGAAACCATATGCCTAGGAGAGGAAACGACATGGGGAATGGTAGGAGAAAAAGAAATATGGTGTGGGAAAAGGCATTGAGTAGAGGTAGGCACGTAGACAAAAAAAATTGAAGTGTTGTTGTTGCTGTAGAAATTTGTGTGGGCAACAAGAAAGTAAAGAAGTGGGGCATTGAACATAAAACTCAAAAAAATGTTGTAGTTGAAATTATTATTTTTTGTTTCTATTCAAATAGGATAGAATGAAGTATGGAGTGGGTTTCAGCTAGCAATTGTGAATAAATTTCAATGCCTATGTTTGTATAAAGTGAGAATCAGACAATGAAGATTTTGATTGTAAGATAAATCTGCAATTTTGTGTTAAGAAATTTATTTGAATAGAGCAAGAAAATTAAATTATATAAATGTTACTAATTTGCATATGATTACTTATTGGCATGCAGTGATGGTTTATAGGTGGCATTGTTGTTCTTGCCACCATAGTCCAAACCTGGGGTGGTTTTGTTGGATCGGTTGTATCCGGTTCATAGTCTCAAAAGCCGCTAATTCCCTTGAAAAAAAATAAAAAAAATAAAAATAAAAAATAAAAAATTGCATACGATTCCTAGAAATTTTGATTAACAATACATTATATTTCTTTTGTCTCTGTGGATTTTACTTTTGTGTGTGGATTTTACTTTGTGTGTGAATTTATGAATTGGAATAAAATTTCTTTGCTGCAATTTTCGCTTAGTCTGGTAAGAATCAACTTCTAGGTTACATCAACTATATAATAACACAATTTTTGAATAAAAAATATGTTGTGTTGCTAACTGATGTTTGTAATCAAATGTCTCCTTAGCCATTTGTATATCTTTATGGAAAATTTTATGTGATGAATTATGTTAAGCATTCTATCATAAGGTCTCCTCTTGCAACATTTGTTGGTAGGATAATAATAGATATTTAACAAATATTATAATATCTTAAACTAGAAGTTGCATGCACATGCATGCAATGATCAGCTGATAGGATGCACCACAAATGGCTATTCAATGCAAAGCAAGTGTATACCTTGCTTGATTTGGGCATAATTGATGATAAATTGGACTTAATGAGGCCTTCATTTAGTGTTGTGAGGTGTTTTACACATCCACATTAGGTCTTGGGCCCTTGCAAATTGAATAAAATACATGTCTTGTAAAGGTGTTGTAAAGAATTGTAAATGACTTTCACACTTTTCTTGACTTTTATTAAGAATTTAAGTCTAATGTAAGAATTTAAGTCTAATGGTCCTTTCTTGGACCTACTTTTGAATTAAACACTGGTTACTCCCTCTTCTTCTATAATTAAATAATTATTTTAATTATTTAATTATTCATTAGCATTTTCTCTCTATAATTAAATAAATGTTATATCTCCCCAATTATATAAGTATTTTAATTATTTAATTATCCCTTCCCTCTCCATTAAATAATTGTTTTTAATTATTTAATGTTTAACACTCCACCTTTCCTCTAATTAAAGAATTATTTTTAATTATTTAATTATTAATATTTTATTTATGTTGGCTACCTAAATTAAATAATCTTGATTATTTAACTTCTCCAACAACCTCATTTTTGTGCCAATCTTATCTTCCATCCCAAGTCTTTATCTATCCATCCATTTCTTCTCTCAATTAAACTCCACCCTTGATTAAATTATTTTCTAATTTAATCTTGGCCCTTGATCATGATCCTTATTCTAGCCATTCACTTAACTCTCTTCTATAAAACGAGACCTTTAAACCCTAATTCATGATTCATTCATCATTTTCATTCAACAACCACTCATCATCATTCATTCTCTCTTTCAAGTCAAGCAAGCTAGGTTTTTAGCATTCTAAGTCATTAAGATAGCTTTCTAAGGCATTCAAGAGCAAGATTCTTCATCCATTGTTGCAGAAATCCAAGGTCCATCATCATTCCAAGTTTCTAATTGCATTTTTTCATGTTTCATGTTTCATTACTTTATTTCAGCATTTTGGTTTAAATAACTAAATGGGGTTTGACCAAGGAAAACCCCCAATCCCTAACAATCAACATTTTCTTTCTCTTCCTTTGTGTGATTCCAGATTTAGGTGCTTGGATGGCTTGTACATGATTGAAGAATAGGTTTCAAACTTTTTGGAGTCATTTCCATTTTGGAAAGGTCAAATTATCCACAAAAATTCACTTACAAGCTTGAATTGGGTAATTTTAGAACCAGACACTTGGAGGAACAAAAAGAGTAGACCGAGAGCTTTCAACTCCACTTTCAGATTTTCAGAAAAGCCAAAGTGGAATAATTCACCATTAGTGATGACTTAATCCCACTATACCTATTTTCAGACATGTTTATAGATTTAGATACCCATTTGGCTAAAATAGGCTCCAGTGCAATTTTCTAGAATTGCGACTAAGTCGCCTAGAATGGCGTAAGTGTCCCAATAGGTCAAAATTTCATAATTAGTAGCATTTCTAGTCTTCATTCCAGTCCTCAACACATTTCCAGGTGCTCACATTTATCTTTACAATTTTTATTTTGTTTCATGGTCATTTCTAGGTCATTTAGTTCGTGTTTGCATATCACATTGTGTTTTCAAAAAAAGTGTATTTTCTTAGTTTTGCATTAATAATTCATTACTTCTATCAATTCTTTTCACTTAGGGAATTCTGTTAGGGCATATTTCAATCATATTAGCATTAGTCTTGAGTTGACCCCCAAGTTTTTGTGGGATACCTTCTCCTTTTAGGTGAAAAACCCTAGAAGCGCAAGAGAGTGCATATCCCCAAAAATTTATGGTTCATTTTGGTGAACTTGCTTTTCAAATACCTTCTTTTCTTATTTGGAGTCCATTATCATCCTAGAATTAGCTTGCATTGAATTTTAAGTTGCATTCTAGGGTTTCAAATTTTGCATTAGTGAAAGTGCATCTAGTTTGCATTTTTGCATTTTAAATCATTGAAAAACATTTGACAACTACATTTTCTTTTAGTATTCAGGTCATACATACTAAAAATCAAGAAAACCATTTAAATTTTTTTAAATTTTTTGAAAAAACCCTAACTGGGACTAATTCACCATTCTAGGCGACTTAGTCCCAGTCCATATTTTTAACTGTCTGGTACAACATCAAAAACATCAATTCTATGATTCCTAAGCCTACTAGTATCATATACTATAAGTATGGAAATTTTTTAGAACATTTTTTTTTATGCATCTAACTCAAAAACATCAATTTAGGGTAGTCATTTTTGAAATCATTTCAATAGCAAGCATCATTAGATCTGAAAATGCTCACATTTTTGAAATTTTGCATAACATGGATAAAATTACTTTTCACTTTTTCATACTATTGGTTTGGATTTATGCTTTTTGGAAATAATTCTGAAAATGACTCACGAACGCCTAGGAAGAAAGACACAAAAAAACTAATAGTTCAGTCAGATGGAAAGATTTACAAATTGACTCCCTGCTTATTTTAGAAGTCACAACTACCTTCATATGATTCAAAATGAATTAGAATATGGGTATTATTTTTACCAAAAAGTAGAAAAGGTAACTAACACTTATCCATAAACATGAAATAGATGTGAAATGTTGAAACCGTGATTCTTTAATGCTAGTAAATGACACAAAGTTCATCATTCTTACACCAATGAATTATATCCAAGGAAAAAGAAAAGCAACAGACCCTTTCAAGAGTAATTTTATCCAAATTCAAAGTTTTAGAACTAAATACGCATACAGTTCATCATAGCAGAAAGACATCAGAGAAGGATTCACAAAGAAATATAGTTCACTGCTCATTTAAAGAAAACATGAAAGAACTCAAGGATTCAAAAATATTTTCTTTATTTCTCCATTCAAAAAATGAGTTCACAGACTTAATGTCCTATACAATAAATTGTATGAAAGATAACCTAATTGCCTTTTCCCCTTTTCCCCTTTTCTCCATATTAATTTGGAGGTCTATATATAGGCACACCAAAACTGTTACATTACAAAAATAACGGTCTTGAAAATGACCGGAAGACAAAAAGATTCAGAGACAGAAACAATTTCTAAAAAGACATTATCATTACGCATTGTGAAAAGATTCATGCATGCTGCTAAACCGCTAGAGGAGCCAGAAGCCTGAACAATTCCAACTACATTTATATGACTAAGTTGTGAAATTCAGCTCGTTCTTCTTCTTTTTCTAAAACGAGGATAACCCAGCTATACTCGGCATAGCTGGTTTTCTCCTTGTAGGCTAGTGAACATAGCTGAGAAATGATGTCAATTTTTTCTTCTTCTGGCCAATTTAAATTAGGTTGAACGATAGGCACAGGTTCATCTTCCCATTCTCTAACATCACTAGGAAGTACCATCTTGAATTATTGCTTGGTCAATAAGGAAACCATATTTCTGTAGTACCGTCACCTTACTCTACAAATGGCTTATTTAATTATGTCAGTAGGTAATGATGACCCTCAATCTAGTAATACAATGTCACCACCTTAGAAATATTTTGTTACACTTTCCATTTAAGAGGTCTAATTAATGCACCATTGGTTGAGGAGTGTGTTTGGAGATTAAATCTACATCTTGTAACTCTCGAAAAGATAGCTACATGATACACTATACAGATAATTAAATGGGCTGGCGACATTCAAAAACCAAGGAAAATTCTTGAAAAATTGTGGGATCACAAAAAATTTGAACCAAAAAACTGTATATCACAGGTTCTAAGATTTTAAGAACTTATGGCACATCAATCACTTAGGTGAGGATGAGTGAAAGGAGGATCGGGTAGTTGGGTACTTCTATAACTTCTGAACCTAGCGACTAATTCATAGAATCACAAGATTACGGGATAAAGGTTATGGAATTTGCAAGGACCACGACCATAAACGAATTAAAGGCATGAAAAGAAGACCATTCTAGTTCAAGGAAGAAAAAATGCATGTCTTAAATTTTAGAGGGTAACACATACACAATGTTTCTATTCATAAAACTATGCATAAGTTTGTTAAAAGTTCTTTTATTTCTTGCATATACATTGTTTACATTCTTAAAGTTTTTCATACATTGGATAAAAGCATTTTGCATCTTTCGATATACATTGTTTACCTTACTGAAAGATTGAATGAAATGGTAACATGTGTTTTTCATTTTTGTTCAGACAATGTTAGTACCTTGCATATTTAGTCATATTAAGAAAAATTTCCTACCCCCTCCCTATGAGAGTGTTTTAGTGAAAGAGAATACAACCTTGGACATTCCTAATGATCATATTTTTTCTTCTCCTAATATCTCTCCTATTGGTGACGAGGATATTTTGGTAGAAGAACCAATCACTGAGCATTTTGATAATCCTAGTTGTTTCTCTCCTCTTACCTCTCTTAATGGACAAGACATTTATGAAGAGGACAACAAAACCATAGGTAATCATGACAATAACATTTTTTCTTCTCCTATTATCTCTCCTATTTGTGAAGAAGATACTTTGATTAATGAACGTCATGAGTATCTTAGTTGTTCCCCTTCTCCTAGAGAAACCCTTATTGAGCAAGAAAATTCAACCATTGATGATTCCCCTACTTGCGATGAAGACATTTTAGAAAAACCAATCCACGAATGTCAAGAAAATTTTATTCATAGTTCTCCTAAAAATATCCTCCTAGTGAGAATACCATGGTGTTAGAAAAGTGAAATGTGTCTTCCTTCGCTAACGATAAAAACGTGCTTCTAGATTTCCCTTTATTAGAGATACATCAAACCAAGACTGTTGAGGTTATGAATGTGTAAGTGTCCATTAGACCCCCCTTGATCAATGGACCTCATACATACCCCATGGGACATCCTAAGAATCCTCTAACCCTTTACCCACCTTCACACAAATTAAAAACTCAAAACCAACCTAAACTCATCCTTTATCCACCTTCAAACAAACCTCCAACTCAAAATAAACCTAAATTTGTCCTTTACCCACCTAAGAATAATGTTTCGCAGCAACTAAATCATCATACCATTGATCACACATATCCCACAAGAAATAATCCATGACCACAACAACCCACCCCAATACCATTACCTTTTCCTAATCCCATCTTGCCTAGTGCTCCGTGATTAACTCCTAGGGAGTATGATCTTGTTGAACAACTCAAGAATGCTCCTGCAAAGATATCATTATGGGATCTACTTCAAAATTCACCTAACTATCACACTATGCTTCAAACGGCCTTATAAAAAATTCCTATCCCTTCTCATGCACAACCAAATGACATAGCAGCCCTAATTCAAGGATTGAATGCTAACATTATTTTCCACCAATGTGAACTCCCCCCTTTGGAAGTGCAAAAAAAATGAAGCTTTCATAATCATATCTCAATACAAAATAAAATGGATAAAGCAAACCCTTGTTGACAATGGCTTGGGGGTTAATGCGTGTAATGTGACCCTTTTAGATAGGCTTGGTGTTGATAAATAAAATATTCAACCTGCCTATTTATCTATCAATGTAATTGAAAATCTAGGAAAACAACCCCTTGGTGTGATCACTTTGCCTCTTACAGTTGGGGAGGTAACCATTGGATACACCAATTCATGTTATGCCTAACAATATTTCATATAATCTCATTTTAGGCTGACCATGGATTCATGCAATGAATGGCGTGCCTTCTACTCTTCATCGTAAAATGAAATACATCTACAAAAATCAAGTGTACACACTTGACATTGATCCTGAGCCTTATAGTGTCTTATAGCTTGAAAAAAACAAATAAAATCCCTTGAACACATCAACATCACCTACACAAGTAGAACTTGTGCAACAAAATGACAATGGAAAAAAAATTGAACAAGTCACGAAGCTATTAGATGATGATTGGGGTTCCTTAGATTTCACACCAACACTCATGGAAGAATACAAGATCACAACAAAAGACTCTAACAAGGGAAACAAAAAAGAAATCATGTCAACATAAAACTTAGAAGACCCTTGAAAAGCATCCACCTCAACCACTTTAGACCAAAACATAACAAATTACACAACCTTTGATGAACATGAAAATGACCAACAACTCAATTCAAAAGCAATGAAAAAGCTTTATGGAAAAGGTTATGAGCTTATGAAACAACTTGGATATAGTGGAAAAGGATGTGGTGCTTATGAACAAGGTATTCGTGTCCCCATCGATCCTAACATGCAAGAAACAACTTATGGTCTTGGTTATTGTCCTTTAATAGAAATCACCAAGCCTTCAATCAACATCCACACTATCACACAAGACTCTTCTAAGCCAACTTTAATAGTAAAGCATCTTGAACTGATACACACTAGTAGTCTTGAAATTTATCCTTTGCAAGAAATGAAACAAATAAATACATCCCCGCTTAATGTAAACGACATTTCACAAAACACTAATGATTTGAATTCATTATATTTTACACCCTCCTATAAAGGAGAAAACAAAATATCACAATCTAAATAGTCTTGCATAGGTATGACAACTAATACTAAGCAAGATATATCTTTGTCACAAACTAAAGGACCACCTTCTACCATTCATCAAGAGGGTATCTTGTCGAGACTCCTCCAAGATCACTTCATATCCCTTCCTTCAAAAAATTGAAAGAAATCCTATTACAAGACTTCCTTTTGTGCCTATCATAGAGTTCACGGTCATTCTACTAATGAATGTAACACTTTGAGTAGTAAAATACAACATCTTAAGGAGTTTGGTGTTATCGCTTATGTGGGGGCATCTAATTCCTCTAGTTGATATTTATTTTCATTCTACCGCACATCTTATAAATCATTTCAGCTCACCCTTGTCCTGCACTAAGTGGGGGAAAAGGGTTAGGTAGCCTTGTCCTCATATGCCACCTATCATTGCCTCTTTTGGCTAGTTGTTAATCTTTCATGAACATATAAGAGCAAGCTTGGGATGTGGATGACATGCCTTAAGTTGGCTCGCATGTGACATAATACCTTTTCCATGACATAGCTTATAGGAAACATATGACTTGGCATAGGAATTTCTGAGTAAGCTCTCATGTTTTCTTCTTCTACTTTAAAGAAATTTCTCATAGTCCTAGTGTTAGCAACTGCTTTAAAGTGGGGGCATACATCGACACTCACATTTCATTGTGTGATTTTCTTTTTCTTGCACTTTCCTCTCTTGGAAGCATTAGGTACAATGTTGCCCAGGATGAGACCTTGCACTTGTCCTCTCTTGGAAACAAGATGAGACCATTTGCACTTTTCCTCTCTTGGAGACATTAGACATGATGTTCCTTAAGATGATACATTGCACAAAGTAAGCAAAATCCATTTGACCATTCCATTACACTATTTTTCATTTACAACATTTCTTTTTTCATGAGCTCCAAGCATACGAAGTTTTGCTTGTCTCATGAATCTTGAAAAGTCATTTTCTTTTGTGGTTCCTTGTCAAAGTTATCAAGAGGTATAACTTTGGTATGGTTGAATGGGAATCCAAATCCAAGGCATGACTTTCCCCATAGCCACTTGCATGTGTGTGAGTGCATACCAGAGATGAGTGTATGTTTCTCACCTTTTAGGACTTCTCACTCGGTGGAAAACCAAGAGTTCCATTGCCTCAGAGTGAGTATGCATTTTTGGACAAACAACCTAGTTCTGATCCACAACATGATGGAAAAAAGGTTGAAGATTTATCCACCTTTTCACTTCTCTTCCTTCTAGTTCTTTCCATTATATGATCATGCATCTTGTCTTCCTGCAAATAATTCACCTTGTGTGCGTCCTTTTGTGATTATGTTGGTTTGACTTAGGATCTTAGTGTTAGCAATACAAAGGTAGACAACTAAGAGGGGGGGTGAATCAATTGTCACAGAGATTATACTTATTTAACTTATTCTTAGATCTAATAAATAAACATGAAATCATAAACCATCACCACATTAGAAACACACATAACACCAAGATATTTTATGTGGAAACCCTGTTAGAGGAAAAACCACGGTGGAGGTTACTCCACAAGATTATACCCTCTTAAAAGTATAAAGAATTATAAATGTGAAATGCACATGCATTTAGGCACACTTCCTAGAGCTCACTACTCAAATACAAAAAGGATTACTTCCCAAAGGAAGACACGCTATCTTACAGAAACATTTAGATTGCATCCACACTATTTTGAACTAAGAAAATAGCATCTACTAATGCTTGATTACAATTTCGGTTAAGCACATAAACATCTGCTCACTCTTCTTCACACTCTATCTTTTCCTTCAAAAGATTAGAACATTATTCACACACACCATACCATAAAATGGTATAAACAATAGCTCATATATATCCGCAACCAAGAATAACATCATCTACATGTCAAACTCAATAAAATGTAAAATGATATAAACTGTTGGCCCAAAACATAAATAATTATCAATGTGAATAAACTAATGTCAACCAAAACATAAAAAAGACCCAAAATAACATCCTCGAACATGAAACACCTTCAAATATTATTCCTCGAAGATCTACAACATGCTACAATCACCTTGTCGGCCATGAACATGAAAACATGAACACACAAAAGAAAATAACCAATCGAAAGCTCACAACGATCAATACAGACATACAACATAGATAAAACATGATCTAGAAACATCCAAAAGCATCATGGATTGCCACAGAAGCATCCACAACAACTCAACTTAGTAGAATGACATTATCATCTTTCACGAACACCAACTGATGCAACAAAATAACTGTCAAAACAAAGATACTGATAACTTGATCAAATCTTCATGCGGATCTCTGAAACTTTACATGGATAAACTAGATATAATCGACAACGAACCCTTTAATCCACAACCTCTTATCATCAAAATATTGAGCTAGCCAACAAACTAAACTTCACTACATCACTGACAACTTGCAACTTATTTTATTACAATTTTCTCAATATCCTTCACATATACAGCCTTAAAGACATTAATGCCAATAGTGTTAACATCAATGACAACCACATATCAAAAACATCCAAAAATCTCCCACTTTGGCATTGATGGAAACACATGATGTGAAAAACACCATCAATGCAACTTTCTCTTAGCACTTTCTCCCCCTTAGATTTTGACTCTTTTCTCCTCAACTCTTTCACAATTTTTCACATGAATCTTCTCCCCCTTTGACATCAAAGACAAAGATAGACATTATTTTTCTCCACATAAGCTCTGAACCATATTTTTGAACATCTCACTACTCCTCCTAAGTAGCAGCCACCACAACATCAATCCATATCAAGATATGACTATGAAATGCATGGACTAATGCAAGTCAATGTATCTTAATTCTGATTAGGAGGGGTAATCACCCCTAGCTTCCCTCTAAGATACTCAAAATTATCCTTAGGAAAAGGTTTCGTAAAGATATATGCAATTTGTTCCTTAGTGGGCACATACTCCAATCTGACTTCCTTCTCACTCACCTTCTCTCTCAAAAAGTGAAGCTTGATAGATATATGCTTGGTTTTTTAATGTAGCACCAGATTCAAGTAGAAATGTTAATTGCACTTGAATTATCACATAATATAGCAATAGGTCCATCATACACAACTCTAATATCTTTCAACATCTCCTTCATCCACAATACTTGAGTACAATTGTTAGCAACAACAATGTATTCTTCCTCTACAGTAGATAAAGAAATGGAATTTTACTTCTTACTTAACCATGAAATTAGCTTCTTTCCCAAGAAAAATGCACCTCCACTAGTACTCTTTCTGTCATTCACATCTCCTACCCAATCAGCATTAGTAAAGGCACTCAAAATAAAGTCATCTTTTTTAAGATACCATAGGCCAAAATCAACTGTCCCCTTCAAGTACCTAAAATTCCTCTTCACATCAGTAACATGAGATTCCTTAGGATCAGCTTGAAATCTTGCAACAATGCATACGAAATTCATCATATCAGGTCTAGTTTGAGTCAAATAGAGCAATCCACCAATCATTGATCTATATCGAGTCTAATTTGCTTTAGGAGAATCATCACTTGTGTCAACTTACATCCAGTCACCATAAGTGTACCAACTGGCTTTGAATCTTCCATACCAAACTTCTTTAGCAATTCTTTCACATACTTGGACTGGGATATAAAGATCCCCTTATCTATCTGAGTAATTTGCAATCCCAAAATAATTTCATTTCTCCAATCATAGACATCTCAAACTCACTCTGCATCTCATCAAAAAACTTCATGCACAAACTATCATCTCCTCCAAAAATTATATAATCAACAAAGACTTCAACAATCAAATCTTTATCCTGATCAATCTTTAAATACAAATTACTATCAACAATACCTTTATTAAATGCAAGCTTCAACAAATATTTATCCAATTTGGCATACCATGCTCTTAGGGCTTGCTTAAGCACATACAATGATTTCTTCAACCAGAAAACCATATCTCCCTGATGAATCAATTGAAATCCATCAAGTTGCCTAGCATACACTTCTTATTCCAGTTCACCATTTAGAAATGCTAACTTGACATCCATCTAATAAAATTTGAAGTTTTTGCAAGTAGCATAAGCAAGAAATAGTCTCACAGCTTCAATCCTAGCAACAGGGGAAAAAGTTTCTTCAAAGTCAATTCCTTCCATATGAGAATATCCTTTACACACAAGTCTTTCTTTGTTTCTAACAACTTCACCTTGTTCATTTTGTTTGTTCTAAAAGACCCATTTAGTTCCAATTACACTTCTGTCCTTAGGTATAGGAACAAAAATCCATGTATCATTCTTCTCAATTTGTAGTAGCTCCTCTTTCATTGCTTCCACCCAATGTTCATCTTTGCATGCTTCATTGACACAATTAGGCCCAGTCTTTGAAATCAAACGGTATTCTTCTGCTATTCTTCTCCTAGTTTGAACTCTTTTTTTCTTGTCACCAATAATCTGATCTTCTAAATGATTTAGTCTTACATACCTTGGAGTCTTAGGATGTTCTTGAACTTCAGGCTCTTGTGATCTCACTTCTACACTATCACTAGTTCCTTCCTCTTGATTTTCCTGATTCACCAAAATGAGCTAAACTTAATTTGAAGTCTAAAGTTTCTTTCATGTACTGTCATTCTAATCATTTGAATCATATCCACAAGTTCTAGATGGTCTAACTATTTCTTCATCAACCTTGACATTAGCACTTTCAATTACTTTCCTCAATCTCTTATTATAGCACTAGTAGGATTTAGTTTTAGTAGAAGAACCAAGAAAAATTTCTTCCTCACTTATAGCATCAAAATTTCCTATGCCTTCATCTCTTTTGATAAAGCATTTACTCCCAAAGATTTTGAAGTATCTAACAGTAGGTTTATGACCATACCATAGCTCATAAGGAGTCTTACCGGTATCACCTTTGACTTGTACCTAGTTGAGTGTGTAAACAATAGTACTCACAACTTCTCTCTAATAAATATGAGGAACATTTCCTTCCAGCATCATAGTCCTAGCAGCTTCTTCAATTGTCCTATTCTTCCTCTCCACAACTCCATTTTGTTGAGGGGTCCACGAGGTAGATAATTGTCTCTTTATCCCATGCTCTTCACAAAAAGAATTAAACTCACTAGAAGTGAATTCACCACCTCTATCTAATATTATACATTTAATCTTCAGACCTGTCTCTGTCTCAACCATAGCCTTAAAAATATTGAATTTCTCTAGAGCTTCAAAATTTTCCCTTAATAAAGTAACCCACATCATTCTAGAATAATCATCAATAAGTAACATGAAATACCTGTATCATTGTAACTTTTGAATCTAGAAGCGCCACACAAATCAATATGCACAAGCTCCAACACTTCATTTGAACAATGTTGTTTGCTCTGGAATGAAACTCTAGTTTTCTTCCCTAACTGACATTCCTTACATATGGCATTAGTCAGTTTTATCAACTTAGGAAGATCTCTCACTCCCTAAGTAGAGCTTATCTTGATAATATTATCAAAGTTTACATGAAACATTCTCCTATGCCACAACCAACTTTCATCAACTTGACAAATCAAACAAATTTTACTAGCATCACTTAGGTGGAAAATATTACCTTTTATTTTTGTACCTGATGCAATCACATTTCCAGAACTCCCCAATATTCTACACTTTCCATCATTGAATTGAAGATTGGATCCCTTGTCAACCATCTGTGCAATACATAAGAGATTATGCTTCAAAACCTTCCACATATAGGACATCATCAATATTATGCTTACCATCAAGAGAAATGGATCCTCTGCCATGAATTATACTAGCTTTGTCATCACCAAATCTTACAACACCACCATCATACTTTTCCAAGATCACAAATTTACTTTTATCACCTATCATGTGATGGGAGCATCCACTATCAATCACCCATTCATCTTTTTCTTCAACTATGGTAGCTAGAGCTTTCTCAACATTTGTGCAACTAGCAAATTCAATAGGGGCTAGATCATTTTCCTTGATAGCAATAAATACCCATTAGTCCTAACTTACATTCCCTTTATTAGATTCATCACCTGTCACACCTTCGTCAGTAGCATAATAGCACTTTCTTTGGAATCTAGGCTTGTTAGGTCTTCGCTTAGAAAATATTTCTGGAAACCTTGAGGAAAAATGACCTATCTTATTGCAAGAAAAACATTTAATAGGAAATTTACCTTTATACTTACCTTCTCCTTTGACTTTCCTCTTGACAATAAGTGCTTCAAGATCGTCTAGTTTTCTCTGTTCTTCAATATCTCTCATTTCCTCTTCATACTTGAACATTTTTCTAGAAGAAATTTCTCCTAGATCATATCTCTGCTTATCTTTTCTAGAGATAGTAGCCCTGAATGTAGATTATGTCTTAGGAAGAGAATCACCAAACTCACTTAACTCAAAATAAGTAAGCTTACCAATCAACATGTCTTAGGTTACAATTGTCACAGTGTGGATCTCCTCAATAGTAGTAGCTTTGGGTTTGTATGCAACAGGCAAGGATCTGGGCACTTTAGCAATAATCTCTGACTCTTCCAATGTTCCACCAGCACATCTAATACTACACACAAGTTCATTCACTCTCTACATAAAATAAGTAATGTTCTCATCATCACCCATTCTCAACATTTCATATTTCCCTTTCAGGCTTTGCAACTTAGCAATCTTTACATGGGTATCACCTTCATACAAAGTTTACAAATTTCTCTAGATCTCATAAGAAGTCTTTCGCTCCATTACATTTGTAATTTTGGAATCAGTCAGAGTACTCAACAATTCTTCCTTAGCCCTGATATTGTACTCGACATCCTTAATCTCAACAACAGTAGAAGGACCATTCTGTGGGATGATACACCTATTCCTTGTAATGTTCCAGTAGGGCTCACCAATGCATCTCATATGACACTCCATTCGATTCTTCCACAGAGAATAATTAGTTCCATCAAATCTCATACTATCCTTCTTATAAGTCGCCATCCGGATCACCTCAAGCTATTAAACTTCTTCTAAGGAACCTGCTTTGATACAAATTTTTGGCAGCACAAGGGTAGACAATTGAGAGGGGCGGTGAATCACTTGTCATAGAGATTATACTTATTTAACTTATTCTTAGATCTGATAAATAAAAATGAAAGCATAAGCCATCACCACATCAAAAACACACATAATACCAAGATTTTTACGTGGAAACCCTGTTAGGGGAAAAACCATGGTGGAGGTTAGTCCACAAGATTATACACTATTAAAAGTATAAAGAATTATAAATGGGGAATGCACATGCATTCAGGCACACTGCCTAGAGCTCACTGCTCAAATACCAAAAGGATTACTGCCCAAAGGAAGACACATTGTCTTACAGAAATATTTGGATTACATCCACAAGATTTTGAACTGATAAAATAACATATGCTAATCCATAATTACAATTTCGGTTAAGCACATAAACTTTTGCTCACTCTTCTTCTAACTCTTCGTCTTCCTTCAAAAGATTAGAAAATTATTCACACACACCATATTATCAAATGGTATAAAACATTGCTCATATATATATATATCTGCAACCAAGAATAGCATCATCTACATGTCAGCCTCAATAAAATGTAAAATGTGTACAAACTGTCGGCCCAAAAGATAAATAATTATCAATGTGAATCAACCAATGTCAGCCACAACATAGAAAAGACCCAAAAAAACATCCTCAAACATGAAACAACTTCAAAAATTATTCCTCAAAGATCCACAACACGCTACAATCACCTTCTTGGCCATGAACATGAAAACATGAACACGCAAAAGAAAATCACCAATTGCAAGCACAACGATCAATGCAGATGTAAAAAATAGATAGAGAACGATCTAGAAACATCCACAAGCATCATGAGTCACCACAAAAGAATCCAAAACAACTTAAGTTACTAGAATCACATTATCATCTTTCAGGAACACCAACTGAAGCAACATAATAACTGTCAGAACATAGATACTCATAACTAGATCAAATCTTCATGTGGATCTCTACAACTTTACGTGGATAAACTAGATATAATCAACAACAAACCCTTTAATCCACAACCTATTATCATCAACATACTGAGCTAGACAATAGACTGAACTTCATTGTATCACTGACAACTTGCAACTTATTTTATTACAAATTTCTCAATATCCTTGACATATACAGCGTTAAAGACATTAATTCCAATAGTTTTCACATCAATGGCAACCACATATAAGCAACATCCAACACTTAGATCCTGGGGGCTTCCGCAACATCCTTTGATCTTTTTCATCCTAGACCATACACATTGGTACGATTGGACTCCTCTTGAATTTCTACTTTAGTGTGATTTTGAAGCAAGTTCATCCTCTCACTAAAGTGGGAGCTAAATGTGTCACAAAAAAATGTATATCTTGCTTGATTTGGGCATAATTGATGATAAATTGGACTTAATGAGGCCTTCATTTAGTGTTGTGAGGTGTTTTACACATCCACATTAGGTCTTGGGCCCTTGCAAATTGAATAAAATGCATGTCTTGTAAAGGTGTTGTAAAGAATTGCAAATGACTTTCACACTTTTCTTGACTTTTATTAAGCATTTGAGTCTAATGGTCCTTTCTTCCCTACTTTTGAATTAAATATTAGTTTTTCCCTCTTCTTCTATAATTAAATAATTATTTTAATTATTTAGTTATTCATTAGCCTTTTCTCTCTATAATTAAATAAATGTTATATCTCCCCAATTAAATAATTGTTTTTTATTATTTAATGTTTAACACTCCACCTTTCCTCTATATTTAAATAATTATTTTTAATTATTTAATTCTTAATACTTTATTTATGTTGGCCACCTGAATTAAATAATCTTTATTATTTAATTTCTCCAATAGCCTCTTTTTTTGTGCTAATCTTATCTTCCACCTCTAGTCGTTATTAATCCATGTCTTTCTTCTCTCAATTAACCTCCACCATTGATTAAATTATTTTCTAATTTAATCTTGGCCCTTGATTATGATCCTTATTCTAGGCTTTCCCTTGACTCTCTTCTATAAAAGCAGATCTTTAAACCCTAATTCATGATTCATTGGTCATTTTTATTCAATCACCATTCATCATCATCCATTATCTCTTTCAAGTCAGGAAAGCTAGGGTTTTAGCATTCTAAGTCATCAAGATAGCTTTCTAAGGCATTGAAGAGAAAGATTATTCATCCATTGTTGTAGTATTCCAAGGTCAATCATCATGAAAGGTTTCTAATTGCATTGTTTCATGTTTCATGCTTCATTACTTTATTTCATCATTTTGGTTTAATTACCTAAATGAGGTTTGACCAAGTCAAACCCACAATCCCTAACAATCAACATTTTCTTTCTCTTCCTTTGTGTGATTGCAGATTTAGGTGCTTGGATGGCTTGGACATGATTGAAGAATAGGTTTCAAAAATTTTGGAGTCATTTCCCTTTTGGCAAGGTCAAAATATCAACAAAAATTCACTTATAGGCCCGAATTTGGCAATTTTAGAACTAGACACATGGAGGAATAGAAAGAGTAGAACAAGAGCTTCCGACTCCACTTTTGGTTTTTCAGAAAAGTCAAAGTGGACTAAATCACTATCAGTGGTGACTTAATCCCACTGTGCCTATTTTTTAGAAATTTTTGTAGATTCAGATACCCATTTGGCTAAAATGGGCTCTAGTCCAGTTTTCCAGAACTAGGACTAAGTCCCCCAGAATGGCGTAAGTGTCCTAGTTAGTGAAAATTTTAGAATCAACAACATTTCCAGTCTTCATTGCAGTCCTCAACATATTTTCAGGTGCACACGTTTAGTTTTACAATTTTTTGTTTTGGTTTATGGTCATTTCTAGGTCATTTAGTTCATGTTTGCATATCACATTAAGTGTTTTCAAACAAAATGCATTTTCTTGGTTTTGCATTAATAATTCATTACTTCTATCAATTATTTCTACTTACAACATTCCATTAAGGAATATTTCAATCATATTAGCATTAGTCTTGAGTTGACCCCTAAGTTTTTTTGGTGCCAAAAAGTGTATGCTTTGCTTGATATGGGAATAATTGATGAAAAATTGGACTTAATGATTCCTTGATCTAGTGTTGTGAGTTTTTTTTCACATCCACATTAGGTCTTGGACCCTTGCAAACTGAATAAAATGAATTTATCGATGTGTTGTAAAGGTGTTGTAAAGTGTTGTAAAATACTTTCACACTTCTCTATTCTTAATGAACCTATTCTTCACCTAATTCAATGTTATAAAATGTATTTAATTGCATATTCATATTATTCTAGAAGTCTTGTAAACTAAAATTGACTTTAATCTAGTGTTGTAATGTGTCTTACACATTCGCATTGGATGTTGTGCCTTTCTAGGCTATGTGGACCTCATTTTAAACCTATTTCTTCACTCCCCAACAATCTAGCTGAAAAATAACCCCTGTAGGACCAAGTTGCACATCTGGGTGAATTAGTCCCATCTAGATGAGACTAATTCACCCAACCTAGTAACTTAGTCCCATTTGGGTTATTTTTGATGTTTGGGTGGGGAAAATTGGAATTTAAGTTTATTTTTCCCTCATGTCAGCCTTGGGGATCAAATTAATGGGAAAATAAGGTGGACTACCTATAAATAGAAGCCTTTAAACCCTAATTTATTATTAACTCATTTCATTATTCATTCACCATCAATCTCAAGTCAAGCAAGCTAGATTGTTTACATTCTAAGTCATCAAGATAGCTTTTTCAGACATTCAAGGGTAGATTCTTCATATTTTGCTACAGAAAATAAAGATCTATCATCATGGAAAGTCTCTAACCCAATTATTTCCTGCTTCATTACATTTTTTCTTCATTTTGGTTTAATTACCTAAAAAGGGGTTTGACCAAGGCAAAACCCCATGTCCTAACATCCAACATTTCTCTCTTTCCTTGTGTGTTTGCATATTTAGGTATCTTGAAGGCTTGTAAATCATTAAAAATTAAGTTGCAAAGGTTTTGAAGACATATCCTTGTTTGCAAAGCCAAAATGTCCACAAAAATTCTCATACAGTACCGAAAATCAGAGTTTCAGTAGCAGATACCTGTGAGAAACTAAAGTGTTGATCTAGGGCTTCCATTTCCACTTTCGGATTTTCAAAAATTTAGAAGTGGACTAAGTCACCAATAGTGGCAACTTAGTCCCACTAAACCTATTTTTTAGAGTTTTATGTAGTTCTGGATACCCATTTGGTCAAAATGAGCTCTAGATCAATTTTTTCCAAATCTAGGACTAAGTAACCCAGATTGGCACAAGTGTCCTAGTTGACTTCTGCATTAGGTTTTTTAGGATTCTAGATCTTCATTCCATCCTTTTTCAGCTTCCAGGTGCACACCTTCATTTTCATCAATTTATGTTACAATTTACCTTCATTTCTAGGTGTTTTTGCATATCACAATGTGTTTTCAAACATCTTTCATTTCTTAGGTTTTGCATTGATAATCATCTTTCTTTATCAATTATTTACATTTAGGACATTGCATTTAGACATATTTGAATCATAATAACATTAATGTTTAGTGAACCTCCAAGTTTTTGAGGGATACCTTTCTCTTTTTAGGTGAAAAACCCTAGAAGTGTAAGAGAGAACCCTCCTACACAAAATTGTGGTTCCTTTTGGTGAACTCGACCTTCAAACATCACATTTTCTGATTTTGGAGTGCATCATCATCCTAGAATTAGCTTGCATTAACTTTTCATTCTAGGGTTTCAAATTTTGCATTAGTGAAAGTGCATATTGGTTGCATTTTTCTATATTAAATCATTGAAAATTTCTAAAATTTTGCATTGGAATATTAGGTCTACATCATACAGCACAAAAAACATCAAAATCCATCAAAAAAATTTGAATTTTTTTTAAAAAATTACTACTGGGACTAATCTGCCACCTTGGGCGACTAAGTCCCTTTTCACCCCTGAAATAGCCTTTTGCAGAACTGAAAACCCTATTTTTAAGCTTTTGTTTGCTGCGCTTACCTATCTGTATCAGTTTCCTAAGTTTCTATTACATCCATTTCATCAAATATAGCACAAATTAGCTCATTTCATGCATGACTTAAATTTCAATTTTTCATTCTCATATTGTAATTAGTCAATTGTCATCCTTAAAATCTAAAAAATTGTATTCCTCTTTTGTGTGTTTGATTTAGCATGGTTACATTTCAATTTTATAGAATAATCATTACATCATGTTTTCATTACAAAACTATATAGTTATCATACTTCATGTTCTATTTTTAGATCTTATTGTGTGTTGTAAGAGGTATTTGTTAAGTGCATATGAATATGAGGCCCTTTCCCCTCTCTTTTTGTTTGTCATCAATCCCTCTCCTAGTTTCCCTTCTATGGTTGAGGTTCATCTAGTGACATAGACATTGTATAATCATAACAATCAAATTTGTTCTTCTCCTATTATCTCTCCTATTTGTGAAGAAGATATTATAGTGCTAGAAGAAACAATTGATGAGAGTTTTGAAAACCTAAGTTTTTTCTCTCATCTTACCTCTACTATTAGACAATACATTACTAAAAGAGAGCACATAATGATAAGTAATCATGATGATCACACAACACAACACAAGACCATTCAAACCTACCTATGTTTATCTCCTACCATCTTCCCCTCTTGTGATAGTGATGAGGATATGTTAGTGTTAGATAAGCACACTTTCAAGATCCATGATAACCCTCTTTATGATCATTCCTCTACCTCTCCTATTTTGGAAGACATTAGGGGACCAGGGTATGTGCAGGATCATCATGGAAAAACTAGGTCCTTAAGTGGCGAAAAATTCAGAAAAATCAGAGTTAGGCAACTTCACATGTAAAAATTTGAATAATTTATCTATATTATTTAAAAAATATGTAAGAATAGAATTTATAGAAAATTGAATGTATTTTCTAAACTACTAGTTTTTTTTTTTTTAAATCTATTTGGTGAAAATTTGAAATTTCAATGCAATAGCACTTAAATTTTAGGGAAAAAATAAGTAGGTGTCTTTCTGACCACCATAACCACAATAAAATGATAATATCATTTTATAAGATTTTAGATATAAGCTACAAAGGACTCATGTGCATTTTTTTTTGTAATTTTTTCCAAGTAAATAATAAATTATGAATTTTTTATTACAACTTTCAAAATATAAAAACCTATGTCTTAACTTGGTCAAAACTTCATGAAATTCATTTTTTTTTTAATCCTATAGTATGCAAAGCATAGAATGTGACACATGTTTCTAATTCAAAAAATGTGATGTTTGAAAGCTATAAAATCTATCAATCAGGATGTTAGTCATAATTCAAATAGAAAATGAATAATAATTATTTATCAAATTCAAAGTAAAGCATAATTTATATTGGTGGAAATTTGAGAGTCTCCTTTAAAAACCCTTTTCATTTCATCAATTTTGTGAAAAAAAGTCATCACCACATACTGTGATCATGATGGGCCAAAAGTGGCAATATGATGGGTATGTGGTGACAATCTTTTCTTACCCAAAATTGATGAAACAAAAAGGGTTTTTAAAGGAGATTCTTAGCTTTCCACCAATATAAATTATGCTTCACTTTGAATTTAATAATTAATTATTATTCATTTTCTATTTGAATTATGACTAAAGTCTGATTGATAAGTTGATTGAAAACATGTATAGCTTTCAAACGTATCATATTTTTTAATCCAAACATATGTCACATTCTATGCTTCATACTATAGGATTAAGAAAATAAAAATTGAATTTCATGAAGTTTTGAGTTAAGGTGGTCAAACATATGAGTTTTATATTTTTAAAGTTGTAATAAAAATCATAATTAATTATTTACTTAGAAAAAATTACAAAAAATATGCATCACATTGGGACATGAGTCCTTTACTTATTTCTAAAATATTATAAAAAATATTATAATTTTATTGTGGTTAGGGTGGTTAGACATACACCTCTTATTTTTCCTAAAATTTAAGTACTATGCATTGAAATTTCAAATTTTCATGAAATGGATTTAAAAAAAAAACAAACCTAGTAGTTTAGAAACTACATTCAATTTGTGACATATTTTATTGTTACATATTTTTTAAATAATAGAGATAACTTATTCAAATTTTTACTTCAAGTTTCCTAACTCTGATTTTTCTAAATTTCTTGCCACTTAAGGGCCTGTTTTTTCCATGATGATCCTGCACACACCCATACCCTACACATACCCATCATATCACCACTTTTTGGACCATAATGATCTTGCACATACCCACAAAGGAATGAACTTGTCAATGATCATGATAATCATACTTATTCTTCTCCTAGTATCTCCCCTAGTCGTAAGGCAAATGTTTTGATGTTATAAAACACAACCAATGAGAGTCATGAGAATCCTAGTTGTCCCCTTTCACCTAAGAATACCCTTATTGAGTATTATATTCCAACCATTGATCATTCACCCACTTGCAACAAAGTCATTTTAGAAGAACCAATCCATGAATGTCAAGAACATTTTATTCATAGTTCTCCTAAAAACTCTCCTCCTAGGGAGAATACCATGGTGTTAGAAAAGGGAAATGTGTCTTCCTTCGCTAATGATAAAAAGGTGATTCTATATTTCCCTTAATTAATGGAACTCGTACATACCCCATATGACATCCTAAGAATCCTCTAATCCTTTACCCACCTTCACGCAAACAAAAAACTCAAAACCAAACTGAATTCATCCTTTATCCACCTTTAAACAAACCTTCAACTCAAAATAAACCTGAACTTGTCCTTTACCCACCTATGAATAATGTTTTGAAGCAATTTAGTCATAATACCGTTGCTCATACGTATCCCACTAGAAACAATTTGTGACCACCACAACCCACTCCAACACCATTACTGTTGCCTAATCCCATCTCGCCCAATGCTCCTCAATTAACTCCTAAGGAGTATGGTCTTGTTGAAAAAATCAAGAATACTCCTTCCATGATATCCCTATGGAATTTACTTCAAAATTAACCTAACTATCACACTATGCTTCAAACGGCCTTACAAAAAATTCCTATCCCTTCTCATGTGCAACCAAATGACATAGCAGCCCTAATTCAAGGATTGAATGCTGACAAATGTGTTTTCCACCAAAGTGAACTCCCCCCTTTGCAAGTAAAAAAAACAAAATGATGCTTTCATAATAATATCTCAATACAAAAGAAAAGGGATAAATCATACCCTTTTTGACAATGGCTCAGGGGTTAATGTGTGTAGTGTGACCCTTTTGGATGGGCTTGGCATTGATAAATCAAACATTCAACCTACCTCTTTATCTATCAGTGGAATTGGAAATGTAGGTAAACAAGCACTTGGTGTGTTCACTTTTCTTCTTATAGTTGGGGAGGTTACATTGGATACACCAATTCATGTTATACCTAATGATCTTTCATATAATCTCATTTTAGGCCGACCATGGATTCATGCAATGAATCGCATGCCCTCCACTCTTCATCATAACATGAAGTACATTTACAACAAAAAAGTGCACATAGTTGAAGCTGACCCTAATCCAAATAGTTGTATGAACATTAAGAAAAAAAAAGTGAATCATTTAAACACATTAACACCAACTACGCAAGTGGAACCCATCCAATAAAAAGACAAACAACAACATATTGAACAGTTCACGAAGCTATTAGATGATGGTTGGGGTTGCTTAGATTTCACACCAAGACTCATGGGATAATACAAGATCACAAAAAAAGGCTCTAAGACAGGCAACAAAAAAGAAATCATGTCAACACATAACTTAGAAGACCCTTTGAAAGCATCCACCTCAACCACTTTAGACAAAGAAGAAAATTACACAACCTTTGATGACCTCAACAATAAAAAACCACCTAATCCAAAAGCAATGAAAAAGCTTTGTGGAAAAGTTTGTGAACTTATGAAACAACTTGGCTATAGTGGAAAAGGATGTGGTGCCAGAGAACAAGGTATTTGTGTCCCCATCAAGCCTAACACACAAGAAACATCTCATGGTCTTGGTTATTGTCCTTTGATAGAAATCACCAAGCCCTCACTCATCATCAACACTATCACAAACCATCCTTCTAAGCCGTCTTTAAATTTTGTACATCCTGAACTGATAGACACTAGTGGTCTTGATTTTTCTCCTTTTCCTTAAATGACACAAACAGACATCTTCACTTAATATAAATTTCATCTCGCATAACACTAATGATTTCAGTTCGTTAGATTTTACACCCTCCTATATAGGAGAGAAAAAAATCTCCCAATCTACAGAGTCTTGTGTAGATATGACATCTTGTACAACTAAGAAACAAGTATCTTTTCCAAAAACTATAGGACCACCTTCTACCACTGATCAAAAAGGTATCTTGTCTAGACTCCTCAAAGATCACTTGATATCCCTTCCTCCAAGAACTTGAAAGAAATTTTATTACAAGAATTCATTTTGTGCATATCATAGAGTTCATAGTCATTCTACTAATGAATGCAAGGCTTTGAGTAGTAAAATCCAACATGTTAAGGATTTTTGTGTTCTTCCTTACGTGGGGGCACCCCATTGCTCTAATTGATACTAATTCTCACTCTAGCATGCATTTCATCAATCATTTCGGCTCATCCTTGTCTTGCACTAAGTGGGGGCAAGGGGTTAAGTAGCCTTGTCCTCGTATGCCACTTGTCATTGCCTCTTTTGGCTAGTCGTTAACCTTTCATCAACATAAAGAGTAAGCTTGGGATGTGGACTACATGCCTTAAGTTGGCTCTCATGTGACATACTACCTTTTTCATGACGTAGCCTATTGGAAACATATGACTTGGCATAGGGCTTTCCAAGTAAGAACTCAAGTCTTCTTCTTGTACTTTAAAGCAATTTCTCATAGTAATGGTGTTAGCAACCTCTTTAAAGTGGGGGCATACATCGACACTTACATTTTATTGTGTGATGGGTATGTGTAGGATCATGATGGGCCAAAAAGTGGCAATATGATGGGTATGTGGCTGACAAATTTTTTTTTACCAAAAATTGATGAAACGAAAAGGGCTTTTAAAGGAGATTCTCATCTTTCCACCAATATAAATTATGCTTTACTTTGAATTTAATAAATAATTATTATTCATTTTCTATTTGAATTACGACTAAAGTCCTAGTTGATAAGCTGATTGAAAAAAATCTATAGCATTCAAAGGGTATCACATTTTTTGAATCCAAAAGATGTGCCACATTCTATGCTTTGCATACTATAGGATTAAAAAAAAAGAAAAATTGAATTTCATGAAGTTTTGACCAAGTTAAGGTGGTCAGACATATGATTTTTTATATTTTTTAAAAGTTGTAATAAAAATTTAATAATTAATTATTTACTTGGAAAAAAATTACAAAAAATATGCATCACATCAGGACATAAGGCCTCTACTTATATCTAAAATCTTATAAAAAAATATTATCATTTTATTGTGGGTAGTTGCTACAGATTCTATTCTTACATATTTTTGAAATAATATAGATAACTTATTCAATTTTTGATGACAAGTTTCTTAACTCTGATTTTTCTAAATTTTTTGCCACTTAAGGGCCTATTTTTCCGTGATGATCCTGCACATACCTTGATTTTCTTTTTCTTGCGATATCATCTCTTGGAAACATTAGGTACAATGTTGCCTAGGATGAGACATTGCAATTGTCCTCTCTTGGAAACAAGATGAGGCCATTTGCACTTTTCCTCTCTTTGAAGCATTAGGTACAATGTTCCCTAAGATGAGACCTTGCATGAACTAAGAAAAATCCCTTTGAACATTCCTTGCACTATTTTGCATTGACAATGTCTATGAGTGTCAAGCACACAAAGTTTTGCCTACCTGATAGAGCTCAAAAATCATTTTCATTGTGGTGCCTTATTAAAGTTATAAAGAGGTATAACTTTGGTATGGTTGAGTGAGAAGCCCATTACGAGGCATGACTTTTCCCCATAGCCACTCACATGTGTGTGAAAACATATCAGCCGTATGTTTCTCACCTTTTAAGCCTTCTCACCCGATGAACAACCAAGAGTTTTGTCACCTCAGAGTGAGTGTGCATTGTCAGACAAATAGCCTAGATCTGACCCACATCATGTTAGACAAATGGTCGAAGATTGATCCATGTTTTTATTTTCTCTTTTCTTTTTCTTCTAATTATTTCCATTGTATGATCATGTATCTTGTCTTGTTGCAAATCATTCACCTTGTGCATGTATTTTCATGCTTATGTTGGTTTGACTTAGGATCTTGGATCCCGAAGGTTTGTGCAACCTCTTTCGATATTTTTCATCCTTTTTCATCCAAATTGGTATGATTGGACCCCTCTTCAATGTCTACTTTAGTCTAAGTTTGAAGCAAGTTCATCATCTCACTAAAGTGGGGGCTTAATATGTTGCTAAAAAGTGTATACCTAGCTTGATATGGGAATAATTGATGGCCAATTGGACATAATGATGGCTCGATCTAGTTTGTGAGGTTTTTTACACATCCACATTTGGTCTTGGACCCTTGCAAACTGAATAGAATGCATTTATCGATGTCTTGTAAAAGTGTTGTAAAAGACTTTCTCACTTCTCTAGACTTAATGAACCTATTCTTCCCCTAATTCAATGTTATAAAATATATTTAATTGCATCTTCACATTAATCTAGAAGGATTGTAAAATAAAATTGAGTTTAATCTAGTGTTGTAATGTGTCTTACACATTCACATTGGATGTTGTCCCTTTCTAGGCTATGTGGACCTCATTTTAATGATGTAAAGTGTATTAAATCACACTTTCACACTAAAATTTGTGCCCCAAGCCCTTATTACCCTTTACATCATCATTAATAGGCCCATGTGGCCCCATATTGTGCATCCCAAGGCTTAATTTGATCAAATACCTAACAAAATCACAATATAAACCTATTTTCTTCACTCCTCAACAATCCGACTGGAAAAATAGCCCCCGTGGGACCAAGTCACCCATCTAGGTGAATTAGTCTCATCCAGGGGGGACTAAGTCACCTAGCCTAGCGACTTAGTCCCATTTGGGCTATTTTCAAGGTTCAGGGAGGAAAAAATGGAATTGAAGTTTATTTTTCCCTCATGTCAGCCTTAGGGATCAAATTAATGGGAAAATAAGGTGGATATCCTATATATACAAGCATTTGAACCCTAATTTATCATTAACTCATTTCATTATTCATTCATCATCAATCTCAAGTCAAGCAAGCTAGGGTTTTTACATTCTAAGTCATCAAGATAGCTTTTTCAGACATTCAAGGGTAGATTCTTCATCTTTCACTATAGAAAATCAAGATCTATCATCATGGCAAGTCTCTAACTCCATTATTTCATGCTTCATTACATTGCTTCTTCATTTTGGTTTAATTACCTAAAAAGGGGTTTGACCAAGGCAAACCTCCATGCCCTAACATCCAACATTTCTCTCTTTCCTTATGTGTTTACAGATTTAGGTATCTTGAAGGCTTGGAAATCATTAAAGATTAATTTGCAAATTTTTTGAAGACACCTCCTTGTTTGTAAAGCCAAAATGTCCACAAAAAGTCTCCTATAGTGCCAAAAATTAGAGTTTCAAAAGCGGACACCTGTTAGGAACTGAAGTGTTGATCAAGGGCTTTCGTTTCCACTTTAAGATTTTTAGAAGTTCAGAAGTGGACTAATTCACCAACAATGGAGATTTAGTCCCACTAAACCTATTTTTTAGAGTTTTATGTAGTTTTGGATACCCATTTGGTTGAAACAGGCTCCAAATCAATTTTTTCCAGATCAGGGACTAAGTCACCCATATTGGCACAAGTGTCCCAGTTGACTTCTGCATCAGGGTTTTCGGGATTCCAAACCTTCCTTCCATCATTTTTTAACTTCTAGTTGCACACCTTCAATTTCATCAATTTTTGTTACAATTTACCTTCATCTCTAGGTGTTTTTGCATATCACAATGTGTTTTCAAACATCTTTCATTTCTTAGGTTTTGCATTAATAATCATCTTTCTTTATCAGTTATTTGCATTTATGACATTTCATTTAGACATATTTCAATCATAGTAACATTAATCTTTAGTGAACCTCCATGTTTTTGTGGGATACCTTTCTCATTTTGGGTGAAAAACCCTAGAAGTGTAAGAGAGAACCCTCCTGCAAAAAATTGCAGTTCATTTTACATTTCTTTAGTTTTACATTAATAACTCATCTCTTTTACCAGTTATTTGCATTTATACATATTTCAACTATAATAGAATTAGTCTTGAGTGAACCCCCAAGTTTTTGTTGGATACCTTTCTCCTTTTAGGTGAAAAGTTACCCTAGAAGTGCAAGAGAGAAGTGCCTACAAAAATTTGCAATTCAGTAAGAAACAAATTTTTTTTGGGAATTCAATGTGAGATATAAATAATCAGTAATATTTGAAATTGTTTGATTGAGTCAAGAAATGGAAAGCATGCTAATAAGTCAATTTAAAATAACATGTGGTTAGTTTATAGTAGGAGGTAAATCTTATGATTTTGGACTTTACATAGGATAAAATAGATGGAGTAGATCATAATGAAGAGAGATGATGAAAAATAAATCTATATATTATTATAGATAATCAGATGAATATATCAAGCATATCGATACATATGTATAAAAGTTAAAGCCAACGTATGTGTGCATTGGAAGATATCAATTTGAATAGCCTAACTTGAACATATTATAAATCACTTAGTTTTTGCATAGAGATTATTTTATCTGTCTTCATTTAATTTGAGCATCGTAAAGCATTATAAACCTCATGTTATAGTCCATTTGTTTGTTCTTATCTCACATGCAATGTATGTGAGATTAAGAACCATTTGCATAAAATGGAAAATCGGTCTTTGTGTTTCCACATCAAAATTTATTAGTTGAAAATTGATTATGAAAATGTAAAATAAAACCATAGGTCATGTTGAACGAATCTTATTATTTGGATTGTATCCATTAATTTTAATTTTAAGTAATTAATCATTAATAACTTCATTTTTATTAATATGTAATATTTAATAATTTTAGTTAGAATAGTTATTTAAAATTCATTTTAATTAATAATTTTAGAAATGAAAAGTAAATGACAGATCATTGGGAATCCATAGTAAAATAATTCTCAATGAATATGATTTTTTAATAAATTTATTCTTTTAAAATTAGAATTGAAAAATTAAATAAAATTTAAATTTTTAAATAATTAATTTTTTTTAATAATAATATTTTCTCTTGAAATTCCAGGTATGATATAATTTCAGCTCTATGTTAGTTTTATATTTATTATACCTAGATGCACATTTATATTTGAACTTTTTGTCTAGGTTAATCAATCAATTGATAGATTATTATTTAGTTATCTGAATATACATATGCATACAAATACATGGTAGACTTGAAGTTGTGGATTAAATAGGATTCTCCTTTTTTAAAGAGTTATTAGTCATGCCTTTAATTACTAATAGTCAATAAAAAAGTATTCTTTAGAAAAATTCATTCCATAACTTTAGGTATGACATATTTTTTGCAATGCTTATGTTGCACTAGATAATTTATTACTTTGATGTTATTTGTTTTGATTATTTTTTATTTGAATATTAGTTATGATGGTCATCACTAATGAATTTTTCAAACAAGAAAGATCTTTAATATTCAATACTTTTTATAAGTAGCATTTAGTCCATGATTTTGGAAATAAAAACATTATTATGCATGTGATTTATGGGTTAGTAGTAGTAAAATAAAATGAAGAAAAGTAGAAAGGATTCAAAAGTAGTCAATTACAAGGAAATTGAAAATAAAAATATAATTTTTTATGAATTGCTTCTAGTAAAAACATGCTCCTTAATTGGTGTAGGAATTGTGGTTTGATTCTTCAGATATTAAAAATTTGAACAAATGGAAGCAAATAGATGTCCTAACACCAAATTAATTTTGAAAAAAATAAAAATTACTTAGATAAAAGAAAATAATAAATGGATGACCAAATAGAATAACAAATTTAATAATAAAAAAAATATGTAAATGCATTTATTGAGGAAGAAAGAAAAAATATTATATTAATAAATTTTATACCATTTGATGAGTAGAAAAAGGATTATATAGGGGAAAATATCACTTAGAGAGTAAAGATGTTCATAGCCCAATTGAAGATTCACTCGCACCATCTTTGATCCAAAAAAAATGAACAAACCTCACCAAAAGAAGAATGCAATGAAACGATACACATATTTTGCATTGTTAGAATAATTAAATTAAAAGGTATCCCTTGTTTTGAGGTGACATGACCAAAGTATCAAGTGTTATTATAGAGTATGTTATTATAGAGTATGTTTTTCAAATCCAAGTGTATAGAATGATTTGTGTACACATGTATCTATGTAACAACAAATATATGGCATTGTTTTCCAAATCCAAGTGTATAGAAGGATTTGTGTACACATGTATCTATGTAACAACAAATATATGGCATTAAAAGAAAAAGCACAAAACCCACGATCATTATCCTCCCTACCATATTGGCATCATGGAGCATCGTGGACTCTAGCCAAACCCCCGAGCAAGAAAAGTATGAAAATCCCATGATAAATTTCATGGAGTTCTATCATACATCACACAATAACAAATTTGGGGAAAATCTAGTGTTTTCATATATAACCTCTCATATTATACTGTTTTCTTTGTTGTGGTAACTTTTTAAAAAATAGGTGTCCTAATTTTCAAATGGTTTTGCATGCTTTAGCCTAGTTCCTGCAAATAGAAGACAGGGGTATGTTAGTGGATGAGCAAGAAAAATAAAAAAGAAAGCATAAAAAGTAAGTTTATGGGTAAAATCAATATAGACAATGTGAAACTAAAAATAATTAATAATATTTAAAATTGGTTCAACGAATATATTTATTGATAATGGAAATTTTTTGTACTTAAATGCACTGTTGATGGTGTTTAACAAGGGTGACCAACATTTGATCAAGTTGTTGGACCATGAAGGAATTTGAAATGGACAATTTACATTACACTAATTTTCTTGAATGCCTATTGAATCTATGCAACATTATAAAGGAAATAATATAGATATAAAATAAAAGAGGTTAGAATTATCTGTTGTAAATAGAAAGAGATAAAATGGAACATTTTGAATACATGGAATCTTGGTAAAAAAAATTCTATAAGCAATCTATTGGAGAAGTTGAAAAGAGAGCTATATGGAAACAATGACAAATGCAATGGATAGAATAGAGTATTTTTTTGGTAGACAAGTGCATGTAAGAATGTGTGTCCATGTATATAAGTAGCAACAAATATATGATGGGAAAAAACACTAAACCCGCACTCATTCTCCTCCCTACCATATTGGCATCATGAAGCCTCACGGATTGTAGTCGAACCCCCAAGAAAGAAAGGCAAGTAAGGAGCATGGAAAATCTCATGGACTCTTATCATATATCACACAATAATAAAGTTCGGGAAAAACACGTGTTTTTAAACAAGATATCTAATATTGTAGTATTTTTTTGTTGTGACAAGTTGACAAAAAAAAGTATCCTGATAAAGAGTTGACATCATGGGATTTGAAGATGGCTGGAGAAAAATAGATAGATGGAATATATAGAAGAATGTATAATAACTAAAAAGGTGCATCTAACTTCATAAACATATATACCGGTATAGATTTTGTTTTGAAAGTGCTTATATTTGCATTCCATGGCTAAGATGTATATGTAGAAATGTGTTTGTGAAACATGGGCATATATAACAACCAATAACCAGAAAGGAAAAAAAATGTAGTCATGTAGAAAATGAAAATCAGGCCAACCATGACATTGCAAATGGTTTAGTTGAATGGAGAAAAATACGCCATTATCATGTGCTCTTGGGGATAAACAATGTGATGCAATCAACAAATTGTTTGTCCTATCAGAAGCACATGATAGTGGTGTGTGGTTTCCCTCCATAATCACATAAACCACAATCTGCAATGGTTGTGAAAGGGGAAATCTTAAATGGGATTTTTTTTGTTGGAAAACAATCATACATTTGACTTCAAAAAAGATATTGTAGTCTACCCATTGCATTACTGCATGTGTGTACAACTATCTTTTCAGCTTATCTAAAAGATTATTTACATACAATTGTTTATCAAGATGGAAATTTTCCCTAAAGTTATAACAAAATTTATACTATGCGAGTTTAAATGTATCTATATAAAAAATACAATTACAATCTAAGGAAGCATATAGTAAAAGGTTATGTGCAGGATCATCATGGAAAAAATAGGCCCTTAAGTGGCAAAAAAATTACAAAAATCAGAGTTAGGCAACTTGACGTAAAAATTTGAATAATTTATCTATATTATTTTAAAAATATGTAAGAATAGAAAATGTAGCAAATTGAATGTAGTTTCTAAACTACAAGGTTTGTTAAAAAAAATCTATTTGGTGAAATTTGAAATTTCAATCTTGATGAGTACTTAATTTAGGGAAAAATAAGAAGTAGGTGTACGTGACCACCTAATCACAATAAAAATGATAATATTTTTTATAAGATTTTAGATATAAGTAGAGAGGACTCATGTCTAGATGTAATATATATTTTGTAATTTTTTTTTCCAAGTAAATAATTAATTATGAATTTTTATTACAACTTTTGAAGAGCCCTTAAAAGCTAGGTATCTAACCACCTTAGCAGTCAAAATTCATGAAATTCAATTTTATTTTTTTAGAAATCTATAGTATGAAAATCATAGAATGTGACACATGTTTGGATTCAAAAATGTGTCTGATTTAAGCTAGATTTTTCAACCAATCTATCAATCGGGACTTTAGTTGTAATTTGAATAGAAAATGAATAATAATTACTTATTAAATTCAAAGTAAAAGGCATAATTTATATTTGTGGAAAGTTGAAAATCTCCTTTAAAAACCCTTTTCATTTAATCAATTTTGGGTTAAAAAAACATCGTCAGCCACATACCCATCATATTGCCACTTTTTGGACCATCATGATCCTGCACATACCCAAAAATAGTTATCAAATTGACAAGCCAACTATTACATAGACTGCCAACTATTACATAATGAACAATTTTCTTTGGGGAACAAGAAAATAGAATATCATAAAACATATTGATACAACACAAGCAATCTATGTAACAATTGGCTTATTAATTCAAAATTCAAGCTACATTATTTGGCACTAAATATTATAGACAAAATAGAGAAATTGTAAAAGAACTATTAGAAAAACACTTAAGAATTAGAGGTAAATGAGAGATGATCAAAAACCCACATTAAACATATTGATACAAGACAAGCATTATATGTAAGATTTGGCTTGTCAATTCAAAATCCCTCACATGGGCAACCACTTACCATTCTATTTCCACGTATCGAGGCAACCAACTCCACCACCACCAACCCACATAAGTAGCAAGCTCCACTACTGTCATAAACAACCCCGGGCAGTTTGTTGCAGGGAGCTTCAAACAAATGAGGAAAAAATAATATCATGAAACATATTGATACAAGATTCGAGCTACGTTATTTGGTAGTAGATATTGAAGACAAATAGAGAAATTGTATAAGACGTATTAGAATAAAAATTCTTTGCTACTAAATATTATAGAAAAAAAGGAAAATTGCATTGGATTCCCTGAAACATAGACAGACACACACACACACACACACACACATATATTGAATTCCCTGTTCCATATTTTAAAATATACATATAGGAAAATATATATATCCATATATACAAACGAAGACCACTGTGGCTCATTTGACAATGCAACAATAATTTATATATACATATGTATATCTAAATAGATGTGTATACTATCTTTATTCTTATTTAAGTAGACTTTGATATAAAAAGAGTTAAAAATAGCATATATAAGTATTATTTAGCTTGTGAGAAAATCAATATAATACAACCATAGCATTGAGATGTTGTTAATAACATAGCATTTAATGGTGGAGAATGTGTAGCATGTTCTTAACGCCACAATGGCTCTTTCGACAATGCAATTGAATCAATATATTTTTGTGCACATTTCAAAGTATACTTTTCCACACCGCAACATTGAATATTGCATTTACTTCCTCCTACGTCATCGTACCACAATGCCAGGATGCATTAACTCTCACACGAGAAAACACTTACCATTCTTCTTTCATGTATTGAGGCAATAAACTCCACCACCGCCAACCCACATAATTAGCAAACTCCATGTCACCATAAACAACCCTGGGAAACTCACCAATGACCACTAGCGATTATTAATTACTAGTGCCAAGGAATTCTATTCACGACTGGGATGACAAAAATATCAAAAAAAATTTCAAACAAATACCCAATAAGTAAATGCCAACTGTTACATAGATTGATTGTCTTGTATCAATATGTTTCATGACATTCTCTTGTTCTCATCTGTTTGAAGCTTCCTATAACAAGTTGTTCATTGTTGTAGTTTAGCTCTTGTATTCTTCATATCTTAACGTAGGTAAATTTTTGTGTGCATTTGATTAAGGATTGTTCCCTCATGTATTTATTTGCTTGGCATGACACTTTACGAGTATCTTATTCTATTGTCCTTGTGACAAGAATTGCTTTTAAATTTCAAAATTCTAAAATTTTGTAGATTGGTATAAACTACAAACATAACATTGACCTGTAGCTTTGGACTACTTTCAATTTCTTTTGGTTTGTCTATGTTTTTTGGCCTCTGGTTATTGTTCCTTGTTATCTTTGTGCATCTTTGGTACTATACGCATTTTGTATAGTAGAAGCTCTGTATAAAAAAATGTTCATAGCCATAGTTTACACCTTCTATTCTCCATATGTTAAAGTTCTATTTAAAATGGGTTTTTGAGCATCTGTCATTTGAGAAATTGTAAAAGAGTTGTTAGAAAAACACTTAAGAATCACAGGTAAATGATAGATGATCGGAAACCCCCATTAAATAGAAATTTAAGAGATGTAGGAAAACATACACAGACCAAAAAAATTTAAAGCAGACCAAAGGTTTCCATTCATTTGTCATTTACGTCTAATTATTAAGTGTTATCCTAATACCTCTTACAACTGTTACATAGACTACTTGTCTTGTACCAATATGTTTCATGATATTCTTTTTTCCTCATCTATTTGAAGCAAGCATTATAACAAACTATTAATTTTTGTCATTATTATTTTTAGATGGTGAGAAAATATATTGATTAAGTTGCATTATCGAAAGAGCCATTGTGGTGTTTGTTTGATAACAAACTATTGTAGAAATTGTCGCCTTCAGCTCCATTTTATAGCATATTTGAGGGTTTTTAAACTGTTATGATCTAGAATTTGTAAGTCATTTTACATGCATATTTTGCATAAATTATTTTTCTATAATATTTAATACCAAGTAATGTAGCTCGAATTTTCAATTAAGTCTATGGCATTATTCCCCTTTTGCATAGATTATTGCATCATATAATTGTTGTCATAATCTTAAGAAAATAGGCATCGTCATAAAGAACTGGGTTTAAATAATTGATTTGGGAAGTTGAAAAGATAGTTGTATAAGTGTGGAGAAATGTAGTCGACAAAATGCATGTTGTGTATTTGTAACACTCAATATATGATGGTGCAAGGAAAAACCACAAAACCCATGCTGGTTCTCCTCCCTACCATATTGGCATCATGAAGCCTTATGGGTTCTAGGTAAACCCCCGAGCAAGAAAAGTATGGAAGACCCATTATAAATTTAATGGAGTCATATCATATTTTAGACAATGGTGAAGTATGGAAAATTTGGATGTTTTCATAAATTATTTCTTATATTGTAGTATTTTTCGTGGTGTAACAATTTTAAAAAGATGGGCATGTTGATAAAGAGCTGCTTACAAATAATTTTTTCCATAAGCTGAAAAGAGAATTGCAGAAACATGGACAAAAGTAATGTGTACATTAGACTATGTTTATTTTAGTCAAGTGCATGTAATAATCCATGCATGCATGTATATATATATCGCAACAAATATATGACGGTGAAAGGAAAAAGCATGAAACCCAATCTCGTTCTCCTCCCTACGACATCAGCATCATGAAGCTTTGTGGGTTCTTGCCAAAATCCCAAGCAAGTAGAGTATGAAACACCAATGATAAATTTCATGGAGTTTCATCATATATTACACAATGAGGAATTTGCAAAAAAATTGTGTGTTTTAATATATGATTTCCTTTTTCTAGTGCTTGTTTTGCTACAATAACTTTAAAAAAAAGAATGTTAATAAAGAATTGGGAAAGATGGAACTTGTTTGTAATGTCGATAAATATAGGAAAAGAAGAATACATGGGAGATCTTGTTTCAAAGAAGATCCAATTCTGTGGATGAAATACCCAGATATCATTAAAAGGAAGACATCAAAGAAATATCAAAGGTTTTTCTTCAAAGCATAGAATGCATATAAATAACTTTATAAAAATACATGATTTTGATATGTACTGGATCCTATCTAGCCATGCAGGAAGAAAAGGGTTGAATTTTTGAACTTTGTAAAATATAAATTTATAAAACAAACCTTGTTTATGGTTACAACTATGGTCATATTTTAGGTACCAATTATCCCATAGATGGGATTCAGATCTCCTTGTCCATCCATGCTTGCATTGAACCCAACATGATATTACTGCAAAGAAACATTTTATTTGAATCTATCATAATATATATCTCTAGTTAGATGTGTGTGGAATGGAAAAAAGACACTGCAAAACAACTTACAACAACAACAACAGGAGACAAAACATTGTAGATTGTCGAGCACAACACTTGTTAAACCCTCCAATATGCTCTCTAACAGAGGTGGATGGTAGGATTTTACCATTCTTTCCCCATTAACCAAGGCAACCACCTCCACCATCGCCAGCCCACGTGGTAAACAAACTCCACCATCGTTGTGAACAAGCCGAGGAAAGCCATTGCAAATTGCATGGATTTTTATCATATATTAGACTAAAATGAATTGTAGACAAGACTATATATTTCTGAATGTAATATATAGGAAGAGGAAAATAGTGAAATGGTCAAATGAGAATTCTATAGATCAATATTTTCCAAGTATTTGAATCAAATAAAACTAATTGAAAATATAGCAAGAACACATAAGAATATGTGTAAGCAAAGCATGGACGACAAAGGAAAAAACTCAAAGTATATAGGCACAAAAAATGGAAAATAGAACATAGTTGTAGAATTTTAAACTTATTAGTGAAATGCAACACAATTTTTTTGAGAATGTGTCTAGAGTACATGTGCATATATAGTTTAATATACTGCAATTTTCAAAACATGTTAGTGATTTATAGAACTTTCGGCTTCTACTTATTGTTGATTGGTATCTCTATGATTCTTAAGTGTTTTTCTAATACCTCTTTTACAATTTTCCAATTTGTCTATAATATTTGGTACCAAATAATGTACTTTGAATTAGGTGCAACATTAGAGTTATTTGTTTTCTTTGCATCTTTCTCAACTTTAGACATGGAAGATGATTTTGTTATTGTTTGCTAGGTTTTATAATCTTAGCAATATAATTTGTTTTAAATTCACCATGAAAAAATGCACACAACAATGTTAATCTATAGAACTTCCTTTCATTTAATAGTGCAACATGTGGAACATGTTCATATGAAAGACATAAAATTGTTTGTAGTTAGCCAATACAATATATTTATCATAGTTGAATACATTGGAAATATGCAAAATAGTGCATAGAACTATTTGAAGTATTAACTTGTTATATTTGCACATTTTTTGCGGTGTGCTGGTCAGATCCAAACATACTGAAAAAGAATAGAAATAGGATATACAAATAGCATTCTACAACATTGCAATCAAATATTGTTAATAAGAAAGCATTTAACAATGCAGTATGTGGAACATGTTTATAGTAAAGTTGTAAAATTGTCTATACTTTGCCACTACAATCTGATTATCATAACTGAAAACATTGAAAAATACCAAAAATAGTGCACAAAACTATTTCAAACAATCAGTTGTCATATCTACACATCTTTAGCGTTATGTTGATCAGACCCAAAAATACTCAAAAACAACCCAATAGAATTCAACCATAGTATTCAGCGATGTAACATTAAGATGTTAATAACAAAGCATTTTACAATGCAGTATATGCAACATGTTCATAGAAAAGTTGGAAAATTGTTTAGATTGTGCCAGTACAATGTGTCTATTGAAAGTCAATACATTGAAAAACACCCAAAATAGTGCAGAAAACTATTGTAAGAGCTTTGAAGCACATGATCATAATTTAAGGAAACCATTCAATAGTATCCTTCATATTATGCTGGTAATTACAATGAAACAGTGAATGTATTAGTTTATGTATGCATCAGTTAGATTCCTAGTATGGGTCTTTTTTTTACATTGGAGATAATGTTGCTATTCAATGATTATGAAGGGAAGAAGCGAATTTAGAATAAGTATGGAAGAACTAAAAATCCCAACATATAAAAAGAATCAAGAATCATAGTGACAATGCAAACTAAAAACAATGTGGGCACCATATTAAGATCAAAAGCATGGGAGCTCAATGAATGTGTGAATATATATTTGCAAAAAACAAGTCTTAGCATCCCATAATGAGCATAAAAAAGGAAATACAAAGAGAAATGTTGAAAAGTGGAAAATAGAAGTCAAAGAGTGGCCTCGTTGGTGTAGCCTTTTTCTGAAACAAGGCTAGCTATCTTTACTATATCTGAAAGAAACAATTTACACTCTGCTTAGAAATCAAGTTTTTTTGCTTTGATAATGGTTGTTTTCAACCGCTCCTCAAAATTGTAAGTGACTTTTTTGATCAAGGCAGTAAAGATGTAAGGTTTACAAGAAAGGCCTTTAATAACAACAACAAGATTTGTTGAAGAGTCAGAGCTATGCTACAACATTTAGAGGCATTTTTCTGGAATTTCTAGTAAACTAGTGGAATCTTCATCAAAAGCAATACACCAAATGTTGGTTGAATGGTCTTGCAACTTTAACTGTAGAAGGTAGCGATAGTTGCATTGCTCAATTTCCATCTGGCAGCAATCACAAAACCAGACATGAGCATGGGGGCATGCGCATTTTCTTTTGCATTCTTTCCAATTAACCAGCAAGGGGCAAGCAAGATAACAAAAATACTCAGTTTTTACAATTTCAATGGTTGCTTTAAAAATGGCTTCAACAGTTTTTGGCAAGCCAATGCAGTTGTTCAAGATGAATGCAATAGTAACTCTATCATTTGAAGGATGAAGCCTACGAGGTGCAAAAGAAGATGAAACCATATGTTCTACTTTGATTGGGCCGATGGATCTGAGAGTGTTTTCCTCATGAATAGAAGGGTTAATGTTGAGGACTATTGTTGTTGATGTGTTGATAAATTTTCCATTAAAGTAGCCCACATAGCCACCCTACACAAAAATTATGACTATATCACCAAAAATATACACCTGCTCCCAGACATCACCTTTTTCTTGCCAACTTGGGCCCCACAAATTAACATCAATGAAACAAGCAAAGATATCATATAGTTTAGCAGTTCATTGGATCGTTTCAGATCCATTTTTCCTACGAACAGTTGATATGTCACTGACATGGACTACAATGCCAATAATATCAACCAAACTATTATCAGTATAATTGGTTATCTCACTAACTGGAAAAAAGGTTGAGGTTTTTTTTGTTACAGAGATGTCATCTTCACGCTATTTTAATGTTGAATTTTCATCCAAGGCAATTTCTAGATTACTATTTAATTTATTGATTTTTTTATTTGATTCCTTTACCAAACCTCTTGATATTAATAAGTTGCACCTATCTCAACTCGACCATAATGCAGTTCAACAATATCATCGTAACGCAAATTTTTGTCCCCTCCATATCTATAATGTCAAAACTAAAAAGTTGGCCTTCACATCTTTGTCTATGGAAATGGTACATCTCTCTCATGTGTGTTACATGCCCTTTGACTATCAAAACATTTTGATAAATGTTCAAAGATTTAATAGGGTTGGCATTTGGAGGACTATTTTGTTGTTGAGGGGACAACTACACACCAAATTTAGGGGTCTATTTAGAAGGAGAAGCTAACTCTACTCCCAATTTTTTTTCTTCTTAGTGCTTGGAGAGATACTTAGAGGTCCCAATTATTTGACAATCTGACATAATGACAACTAAGCTGAATATGATTAAGGCCCTAAAAAAAAGGAAAACAATAAATTGGACACATTATATTAGGCACATACGAAGGAGAAAGGGAATTTTAAAAAATATAGAAGAAACAATGCAGCCCACCTTGAATCCTAGACATTTCTACAGATGTAGTCTCACAAAGATATGAGGGACCCTATTTTCAAGGCACCTAAAAAAAAAATTCATTGCATTTGGAAGGAAAAGTTCCTATTTGCATATGGTGTCCATCAAACAAGACAACCTTGTATCATTCAACATGCCCTTCATCACCACCAAATTTTTTAAAGGACAAGACCTGAAGGACCGAAGAGGGAACGACATCTCTAGCATTGATGGAATGAATTGCAAATGAAGTCAAACTTGGTTGTTTCATTGTAGCCTACAAAGACAAGTTCATTCAAGGAAAATGTACCTAATCACACCAATTGGATAAAAGGAGTAAGGAAAGCAAAGGCTACAAAGAGATATTTTTATGTGTTAGAAAAGATCAATGCATATCTACTTTCACATCTATATGCTTTACCAAGGTCAGCCATGTGTGTACACACCTAAAGGCCAATAAAATTAGAAATATAAATAAGAAAGGGTATGTGGTGTGCATTTCTATATTTGAGAATCCTAAAATTAAAGAAACTAAAAGGAAATGTTCAAGTTGAATAAAAATGAGGAAGGAAACAATAACAACAAATTTGCAATCAGTATAATAAAAAGAACATATAGACTTACAGAATCAGGATCTAGAGGCTGGTGGTTGGTACCCTCAGAGCCACACTCTACAATAGACCATGTGGGGGATGTGACCAAATCAATCACCAAATCAATTTTGGGGGGCTCTGGAGATCCATCTACAAAGCCCAATTCCACAAACATAGTTGTGGCAACTTTTACAGGGAGCAAATGTTGCAATTATAGTTGATTGATTAGGAGCTCTATTTCACAATAAAAATAAAAGATTAATGTATTGCAACGTCCAATGACAACTGGTAGAAAACTTAGAAATATTGATAATCTGCCAACCATTTTACTACTTTGATTAAATGAAAGGGTATGTGTAGGATCATCATGGAAAAAATAGGCCCTTAAGTGGTGAAAAATTCAGAAAAATCAGACTTAGGCAACTTGACGTAAAAATTTGAATAAGTTATCTATATTATTTCAAAAATAAGTAAGAATAGAATCTATAGAAAATTGAGGATATGGTTTCTAAACTACTGGGTTTATTTTATTTTTTTAAAATCTATTTGGTGAAAATTTGGAATTTAGGTGCAATAGTGCTTAACTTTCAAAGAAAAATAAGAAGTAGGTGTATGTCGATACCCTAACCACAATATGATAATATTTTTTTATAATATTTTAGATATAGAGTAGAGGGCTCATTACTATAAGTCTTGATTCACATTTTAATTTTTTTTCCAAATGAAAATAATTAATTATGAATTTTTTTATTACAACGAAAAAAAAAAAATTGTCGACCACCTTAGCAGGTCAAAACTTCATGATTCATTTTAAACAAAATCCTATAGTATGTGAAGCATAGAGATCATTACATGTTTTGGGTTAAAAAGAAGTGAAATCTGGTTGGGAAATTTATAAATGTTTTTCAATCATCCTATCAATCGAAGACTTTAGTAATAATTCAAATGAAAATGAATAATAAGTATTTAATGCAGAATTCAAAGTAAAGCATAATTTATATTGGTGGAAAGTTGAGAATCTCTTTTAAAAACCCTTTTTGTTTCATCAATTTTGAGTAAAATAAAATTCGTCAGCCACATACCCTACACATACCCATCATATCACCACTATTTGGCCCATCATGATCCTGCACATACCTAAAAATGGGTATACCCATTCCAATTTTAATACTCTCCAAATAGTAGGAAATACAATAAAAAGAATAAAAATGATAAATACAAATGTATATATCCCTATATACATATTTGTTTATCTTTGAGGTTGCTTATATATGTATGCATGTAGTTTTTACTATATTTCTATATATACTTATATGCAGATAAATGTATATGTTGCTAGCTGGTCCCTTCATCCTTTCTTATCCAAACAATAGGATATACAACTATAAGAATAAAAATGATCAAGTACATATATGCATTGAATTTCCCCTTTGTCTGCACATTTAAAAAAACACATAACCAGATATATATCCATATGTACACATGCATATATCTATTTATATATACACTGCTATATCTAAATAGATGTGTATACTATATTTATTCCTGGCTATGTAGTCATTGACATGCCAAGCAAGGACTTGTGTAAAAATGGGCATAATGTCAAAGGTGCAGAGCGACAAGAAGGAGCAATAAGCAGAGGGAAAAAGTTTTGCAAGTTAGCAACATATTTTAAACATTGTAGCCTATTAAAATATATATGCAAGAAGGGGCTCTTGGCCACCTTGGAAAACAAAAGTAGAATGTAATAGTTGACATTTACCTATCGGCTATTTGTTTCAAATTTTTGTTAGTATTTTTGATAGCCCAACCATGAATGGAATTTATCAGTGTCAGAAATTAATATTCACTGATAGTCGAAGGGGAGTTCACTAGGTTGTTTATGATGATGTGGATTTTTCTAATTACGTGGGTTGGTGGTGGTGGATTTGGTTGCCTCGATACACAAAGAAGAATGGAAAGTTTTTGCTCACATGAGGGTTAATGCATCATGGTGTTGTTGTAGGAAAGCACAGGAGGAAGTAAATGCAATATTCAATGTTGTTGTGTGGGAAAGTATACTTGAAAATGTGTCAGAAAATATATTGATTAAGTTGCATTGTCGAAAGAGCCAATGTGGTGCTATGTTATTTTTAACTCTTTTTAAATCAAATTCTACATAAATACGAATAAAGATAGCATACACATCTATTTAGATATATAAATGTGTATATATAAATTGTTGTTGCATTGTCAAACAAGTCACAGTGGTCTTGGTATGTATATATGGATATATATCTTCCTATATGTATATTTTTAAATATGAAACGGGGAATTCAATACACATATATATACATATATGTATCTTTTTATGTTTTGGGGAATTCAATACAATTTCACATGAGGGTTAATATATCCTAACGTTGTTGTACGATGGCACAGGAGGAAGTAAATGCAATATTCAATGTTGTAGTGTGACAAAGTATAAAAACATACACGGGAAAATGTTGGAAAATAACATTGGACAACATTAATTTTCACATATAGTTCACATTCCATACCATTCCCTTTCAATGGATTTTAAGTTAAATTTATCACAAGCAAACCAAGCAATAAGCTATAAAAA
>VDFB02373365.1:308741356-308805373 GCA_007258455.2 Sequoia sempervirens | reverse complement strand
ATTGCTTCTTCCTCCTCTTCTACATTTGAACCTTCTTCCTCTCCTTCATCCTCACTTTCCTCCCTTAGGTTTAACCCTCTTCTCAACTGCTCTTGTAACGCATCAATCTGTCTTTGGAGGGCTGCCAGTGCATCTCTTCCACCAGCATTTTTGCCATGTCAACCACCTCTGGCACCACCATGCCTACCAGGCATCACTCTTGGAGGCATATTTCTTGACCTCGACCCACAACCATGGTCCTGGTGTGAACTACCTCACGATCGGCGATCTATCCACACACTCAAGAAAACCCGCTCTGATACCACTTGATGAGGGTGCAACCCAAGACTTAGAAAATAACCCACAAACAAGAGAATAATTTTATTATTCAGAAAATGGAGCTTCTTACATGCAGAGGATCTCAAATCCCCAAGTTCTATAACACATGCAAGTTACAGAAAGCTACAGAATCACCCTTTCGCAATATGCGAGCTTGTCCCCAAAAAGTTACCCAAAAATTAGAAACCCTGCCCATAAATAGAGCTCCTCTTTAGTTTGGAGCCAAAACAACATTCAAATTTGAGTTTAGGTGGTTTGGTGCTGAAAAATTACAACTTGAAGTTCAAATTTCAAAGAACATTTGCAATTGTATCTTCTAGAAAGTGTGCCAACTTCCTGGGGCCATAACTTTTGATCTGGGACTCTGATTCGCGAACCGTTTGAACCGTTGGAAAGGTCTCAAAGTCAATAACGCACTTAAAATTTGCTATGCCAATTTTGGTAAGTTTTAAGGCCGATCCAAGAACTCTAAGTTCCTCAAATCTAACTCAGAAGATTTTCAGGGGCAAGTCGGGAAACTAAAACTACAATATCTTTCAACCCAGAAATAGAAAATAAAAACCATAAATTGAGAATTTCATTATGAAGAAAAGGGTATCCAAAAATGTAAAAACGTCTAAAAATTGAAAAACTTGAAATTTAACTATTTTTGGGTGATGCAAGATTGCCCTTACACCACTGGATGCTCTTGCATCATACACCCTCCTCTACAAGAGAGAAAAAAATCTCACAATCTGTAGAGTCTTGCACAGGTATGACAACTAATACTAAGCATGATGTATCTTTCAAGCAGACCATAAGAACACCTTCTACCATCAATCAAGCATGTATCTTGTTGAGACTCCTCCAAGATCACTTGATATCTCTCCCTCCATGAACTCAAAAGAAATGCTATTACAAGACTTCATTTTGTGCATATCATAGAGTTCATGGTCATTCCACTAATGCATGTAAGGATTTTTGGTCATAAAATTGAACATCTTAAGGAGTTTGGTGTTATTCATTCTATGGGGACACCTATTTCCTCTAATTGATATTGAATTTCACTCTAGCATGCATTTCTTTAATCATTTTGGGTCACCCGTGTCCTACACTAAGTGGGGGCAAGGGGTTACGTAGCCTTGTCCTCATATGTCACTTGTTTTTGTCTCCTTTGTCTAATTTTTAACCTTTCATGAACATATAGGAGAAAGCTTGGGATGTGAACAACATGCCTTCAGTTGGCTCGCATGTGACATGTACTACCTTTTTCATGACATAGCTTATACGAAATATATGACTTGTCATAGGGCTTTCTGAGTAATCTCTCATATTCTTCTACTTTAAAGCAGTGGCTCATACTAATGGTGTTCGCAATCGCTTTAAAGTGGGGGAATATATCGACACTCACATTTCATTGTGTGATTTTCTTTTTCTTGCAATTTCCTCTCTTGGAAACATTAGGTACAATGTTTCCCAGGATGAGACCTTGCACTTGTCCTCTCTTGGAAACAAGATGAGACCATTTGCACTTTCCCTCTCTTGGAAGCATTAAGCACAATGTTCCCTAAGATGAGACCTTGCACGAAGTAAGAAAAATCCCCTTGAGCACACCTTACACTATTTTTGCATTTACAACAATTGTTATATGGCCACCTTGCATAATACAACTTGCATGCCTGTGGTGCCATCCTATTTGTCTATAAGTGTCAAGGATACAAAGTTATTCTTACCTCATACAGCTCGAAGACCATTTTTTTGGCGCCTTATTGAAGTTATCAAGAGGTATAACTTTAGTATGGTTGATCGGGAAGCCCATTCTGAGGCACAACTTTCCCCATAGCCACCTATGTGTTTGTGAGTACATACCAATCGTGAGTGTATGTTTCTCACCTTTTGGGATTTCTCACCCCATGGATAGCTAGAAGTTTTGTGGCCCCAGAGTGAGTATAATTGGGCCTTCTCACCCGACGGACAACCAAGAGTTCCATCACCCTAGAGTGAGTACACATTTCTTTTATCTGAACAAATAGCCTAGATCCAATTCACAACATGTTGGACAAATGGTCAAAGCTTGATCCACCTTTTTTATTTTTTCTCTTCTCTTCCTTTATTTTTTCCTTTGCATGATCATGTATCTTGTCTTGCTACAAATCATTCACCCTTGTGTATGTCCTTTTGCGCTTATGTTGGTTTGACTTTGGATCTTGGATCTTGGGGGCTTGCACAACCTCCTTTGATCTTTGTCATCGTTTTTCATCCACATTGGTGTACAATAGGACCCCTCTTGAATGCCTACTTTAGTGTGAGTTTGAAGTAAGTTCATCCTCTCACTAAAGTGGGGGCTAATTGTGGACACAAACAAAGTATCCCTTTTTGCTTGCTTTATTTGCAAATAATTGATGATAAATTGGACTTAATGAGGCCTTGATTTGGTGTTTTCAGGTGTTTTACATGTCCACATTAGGTCTTGGACCCTTGCAAATTAAATAAAATGCATTTAATGATGTCTTGTGAAGGTGTTGTAAAGTGTCGTAAAAGACTTTCACACTTCTCTAGACTTAATAAACTCATTTTACCTTGATTCAACATTATAAAACATATTTAATTATAGTATCACATCAATCTAGAAGGATTGTAAATTAAACTTAATGTTAATCTAGTGTTGTAATGTGTCCTACACATTCACATTGGATGTTGTGCCATTCTAGGCTATGTGGAGCTCGTTTTAATGATGTAAAGTGTATTTAATCACACTTTCACATTGAATTTTGTGTCTCTAATCTTAATTTTCATTTAAATCATCATTAATAGCCCCTATGACCCTATATTGTACATCCTGAGGCATAATTTGTTGAAATAACTTACAAAGTCACCATATAAACATGATTTCCTTACTTCTCGACATTCCAACTAGCAGAATGGCCCCTATGGGATCCATTCACCATTAGGGGTGAATCAGTCCCATCTAGTGGGACCCATTCGCCCTTGATGGAGAATGAGTCCTATTTATGCCATTTCCAGGGTTTAAGCGAGAAAAAATAGGTTTTAAGTTTAATCTTTCTCCATGTCAGCATTAGGGATCAAATTAATGGGTAAATTAGATGGATTGCATATAAATACAAGTCTCTAAACACTAAATCAAAATGAATTCATTCATTCTTCACTCATCCTTCATTATTCTTCTCAAGCGAGCTAGGGTTTTATCATTCCAAGTCATTCAAGATCAATTTTAAGACATTCAAGGGAAAAATCATCATCTTTTGCTGCAAAAATTCAAGATAAAACATCATGGAAAGGTATTAACTCCATTGTTTCATGCTTCATTACATTCTTTCTCTATTTTGGTTTAATTACCTAAAGGGGGTTTGACCAAGGCAAACCCCCATGCCCTAACATTCAACATTTCTCCTTCTCTTCTTGTGTGTTTATAGATTTAGACATCTTGAAGGCTTGAAAATCATTAAAGATAAAGTTGCAAAGTTGTTGAAGAAATCTCCTTGTTGAACAAGGAAAAATATCAACAAAAGTCACTTTCAGACCAGGAAATCAGACTTTCAGAGGTAGACACCTATCAAGAACCGATGTGCAGATCGAGGACTTTAGTTTCCACTTTTGTATTTTTAGAAATTCAAAAGTGGATTGATTCACCATTGGTAGTGAATGAGTCCCACTGCTAGGCCTAAAAAAGGTTTTCTACAGTTTTGGATACCCATTTGTCTAAAACAGGCTTCAAAACAATTTCCCAAATCTAGGACTAATTCACCCAGAATGGCAAACGAGTCACTGTAGGCTAAATTTTCAGCATCAAGAGCATTTTAGAAGTCATTTCTAGACTCCACCAAGATCCCAAGTGCAAACTTTCAGTTTCATCGATTTTTGTTACAATTTACCTTCATTTCTTAGTGTTTTTGTATATCACAATGTCTTTTCCAACAACTTGCATTGACTTAGTCTTCACTTAATAATCAATATATTTCTTTAGTTTTCTACATTTATATCATCCTATTTAGACACATTACACCCATATCACATCCATATTTGAATGTAACATTGCATTTTGGCTCCAAATCTTTACCCTTTTAGGTGAAAAACCCTAGAAGGGTAACAAGCATTTCAGGTCCCAAAATCTTTGTTTAAATCTATAATATTTAGTGCTAGGCAATGTAGCTCTAATTTTCAATTAAATTTGTGGCGTTATTCCAATTTTGGATAGATTATTGCTACCCATTAGCTTTATGAGTTCTATTTAATGTGGGTTTCTGTTCATCTGTCATTTATGTGTGAGTCTTAAGTGTTATTCTAACACCTCTTACAACTGTTAATAGACTGCTTGTCTTATACCAATATGTTTCATGATATTCTTTTTTCCTCATTTTTTGTAAGCTCCTTATAACAAATTGTTAATTGTCGAGGTTATTTTGTTTGGATGGAACATGTTATATGTCTTGTATCAATATGTTTCATGATATTATTTTTTCTCATCTATTTGAAGTTGCCCATAACAAACTGTTCTTCATGATATAATTTTTTTTCAGTTCCCCATAACAAACTATTGATTATCATAGTTTTCCTCTTCTATTCTCCATATTTTATTCATGATATTCTTTTTTCCTCATTTGTTTGAAGCTCCTTTTAACAAATTGTTAATTGACGTGGTTATTTTCTCTGGATGGAATGTGTTATATGTCTTGTATCAATATGTTTCACAATATTATTTTTTTCTCATCTATTTGAAGTTCCCCATAAAAAATTGTTCTTCATTTAGTACTAGGTAATGTAGCTTCAATTTTCAATTAAGTTTGTGGCATTATACCCATTTTGCACAGATTAATGCTACACAATGGCTTTACGAGTTCTATTTAATGTGGGTTTCCATTCATCTTTCTTTATGTGTGATTCTTAAGTGTTATTCTAACACGTCTTACAACTATTACATAGACTGGTTGTCTTGTACCAATATGTTTCATGAATTTCTTTTTTCCTCATCTGTTTGAAGCTCCTTATAACAAACTGTTAATTGTCATGGTTATTTTTTCTTGATGGAAAATTTTATATGTCTTGTGTCAATATGTTTCATGATATTCATTTTTTCTCATCTATTTGAAGTTCCCCATAACAAACTTTTCTTTAGGATATTCTTTTCTCAGTTCCCCATAACAAATTGTTCATTATCATTGTTTTCCTCTTCTATTCTCCATATTTTGAAGTTCTATTTAATGTTGGTTTTCGAATATCTACCATTTTCTTGTGATTCTTAAGTGTTTTTCTAATAGCTCTTTTCCAATTTTCCTTTTCTTCTATATTAGTTTAGTGGCTATCAAGTGTTATTCTAATATGTCTTATACAATTACTCTATTTGTCTTCAATATATATATGCATATATGTATCTATCTATGTTTGGAAGCATTAAGTTTCACATACAGTTCACAATGCATACCATTCTCTTTGGAAGGATTTGAAGTTAAATCTATCGGAAACATACCAACCAACAAACTATGCAAAATTCATATAAAACCAAAGATGCACAGAGTATATATATGTATATATATGTATATATATGTATGGGAAAGTATACTCTGAAATGTGCAAGAAAATATATTGATTAAGTTGGATTGTTGAAAGAGCCATTGTGGTGTTGGTTTGATAGCAGACTATTGTAAAAATCATCGCCTTCGCCTCCATTTTATAGCAGATTGGAGGGTTTTAAAACTATTGTGCTCTAGAATATGTAAATCATATATATATATATATATAGATATATATATATGTATATATGTGTATATGTATATATATATATATATGTATCCATGTTTTTCTAATAGTTCTTTTACAATTTCCCTATTTGTCTATAATATTTAGTGCCAGATAATGTATCTTGAATTTAGAATTGACAAGCCAACTTTTACATAGATTGCTTGTGTTGTATTAATATGTTTTATGATATTATTTTCTCTAGATCCGCAAAGCAAACTATTCACTATCATAGTTTACCTCTTTTATTCTCCATATTTTAAAGTTCTATTTAATGTGGGTTTTTGATCATCTGTCATTTTCCTATGATTCTTAAGTGTTTTCCTAGTAGCTCTTTTACAAATTTCCTATTTTTATATAATATTTAGTACCAAATAATGTATCTTGGATCTTCAATTGACAATCCAACTATTGCATAGATTGCTTGTTTCAATATGTTTCTTGGTATTCTTTTTTACAGTATCCCATAACAAACTATTCATTATCATTAAAATGTATGATGTACCTTCAAATTTATGGTGAAATATATGATAGACCTGTAATCTCTAAAATTTTTATCTTCCATGAGATTTTTCATTACAATATTTTTGATCTTCATTTAAGGATCAACATACAATATTGAAGATTTAATTTTTAGTAAGTTCTACTATTGCAAGATTTTTAATGTCAATAAGGTATATTCGTGTATCATTTCTATAGCGGGTTTATTTGATGTTGTATTTCTCTTGTTGTAAATGCAAAGTCTTAATGCTTAATTTATCTTAATTTCACATATAATTTGACCTAAAATCTAAAATTTAACAACCATTATCCTATCATATTGACAAATGGTCTAGAATAATCCTATATTTAGTCATTTTTATGTCTTGGATTGATTGCAAGTGAGAATACATCCTCTTGATAGTCCATCCTATGATATTGTCATAATTTAAACCACTTTTATGTCTCTCAAGTTGAATATTTCTCCATATTTAAAAGTTCTATTTAATGTTGGTTTTTGATCCTCTGTCATTTTCCTGTGGTTCTTAAGTGTTTTCCTAATAGTTCTTTTACAATTTCCCTATTTGTCTATAACATATTGCATTATAAAATGCTTTGTTATTAACATCTAAATGCAACACCGTTGAATACTATAGTTGAATTCTATTTGGTTGTTTTTGAGTATTTTTGGGTCTGATCAACATAATGTCAAACATCTATAGATATGACAACTAATCATTTGAAATAGTTATATACACTGTTTTTGATATTTTTCAATGTTTTTGGTATTAAGTTCTATTTAATGTGACTTTTTGATCATCTGTCATTTTCTTGTGATTATTAAGTGTCTTTCTACTAACTCTTTTGTAGTTTCCCTATTTGTCTATAATATTTAGTGCCAAATAATGTAGCTTGAATTTTGAATTGATAAGTAAACTGTTACATAGATTTTTTTTCTTGTATCAATATGTTTCATGATATTTGATCTTTTTCTCATCTATTTGAAGCTTCCCATAACAAGTTGTTTATTGCCATAGTTTAGCTCTTGTATTCTTCATATCTTAAGGTAGGTAAATGTTTTTGTGCATTTAATTAAGGATTGTGTCCTCATGTATTTATTTTTCTTGACATGACACTTTAGGAGTTTCTTATTCTATTTTCCTTGTGACAAGAATTGTTTTTAACTTTCAAAAATATAAAATTTTGTAGATCGGTATAAACTACAAACATGACATTAACCTGTACCTTTGGACTGCGTTAAATATTTTTTGGTCCATGTATGTTTTTTTCCCTTTGGTTATTGTTCCTTTTTATCTTTGTGCATCTTCGGTGCTATACACATTTTTTATAGCTTATTGCTTGGTTTGCTTGTGATAAATTTAACTTAAAATCCATTGAAAGGGAATGGTATGGAATGTGAACTATATGTGAAAATTAATGTTGTCCAATGTTATTTTCCAACCTTTTCCCGTGTATGTTTTTATACTTTGTAACACTACAACATTGAATATTGCATTTACTTCCTCCTGTGCCATCGTACAACAACATTAGGATGCATTAACCCTCACGTGAAATTGTATTGAATTCCCTAAAACATAAAAAGATACATATATGTATATATATGTGTATTGAATTCCCTGTTTCATATTTAAAAATATACATATAGGAAGATATATATCCATATATACATACCAAGACCACTGTGACTTGTTTGACAATGCAACAACAATTTATATATACACATGTATATATCTAAATAGATGTGTATGCTATTTTTATTCGTATTTATGTAGAATTTGATTTAAAAAGAGTTAAGAATAGCATAGCACCACATTGGATCTTTCAACAATGCAACTTAATCAATATATTTTCTGACACATTTTCAAGTATACTTTCCCACACAACAACATTGAATATTGCATTTACTTCCTCCTGTGCTTTCCTACAACAACGCCATGATGCATTAACCCTCATGTGAGCAAACACTTTCCATTCTTCTATGTGTATCGAGGCAACAAAATCCACCACCACCAACCCATGTAATTAGAAAAATCCACATCATCATAAACAATCTAGTGAACTCCCCTCCGACTGTCAATGAATATTAATTTCTGACGCCGATAAATTCCATTCATGGTTGGGCTGTCAAAAATACTAACAAAAATTTGAAACAAATAGCCAATAGGTAAATTTCAACTATTACATTCTACTTTTGTTTTCCAAGGTGGCCAAGAGCCCCTTCTTGCATATATATTTTAATAGGCTGCAATGTTTAAAATATGTTGCTAACTTGCAAAACTTTTTCCCTTTGCTTATTGCTCCTTCTTGTCGCTCTGCACCTTTGACATTATGCCCATTTTTACACAAGTCCTTGCTTGGCATGTCAATGACTACATAGTCAGGAATAAATATAGTATACACATCTATTTAGATATAGCAGTGTATATATAAATAGATATATGCATGTGTACATATGGATATATATCTGGTTATGTGTTTTTTAAAATGTGCAGACAAAGGGGAAATTCAATGCATATATGTACTTGATCATTTTTATTCTTATAGTTGTATATCCTATTGTTTGGATAAGAAAGGATGAAGGGACCAACTAGCAACATATACAAATATCTGCATATAAGTATATATAGAAATATAGTAAAAACTACATGCATACATATATAAGCAACCTCAAAGATAAACAAATATGTATATAGGGATATATACATTTGTATTTATCATTTTTATTCTTGTTATTGTATCTCCTACTATTTGGAGAGTATTAAATTTGGAATGGGTATACCCATTTTCAGGTATGTGCAAGATCATGATGGGCCAAATAGTGGTGATATGATGGGTATGTGTAGGGTATGTGGCTGGAAACTTTTTTTTTACCAAAAATTAATGAAACAAAAAGGGTTTTTAAAGGAGATTCTAAGCATTCCACCAATATAAATTATGCTTTACTTTGAATTTAATAAATACTTATTATTCATTTTCTATTTGAATTATTGCTAAAGTCTTGATTGATAGGATGATTGAAAAACATTTATAGCTCTCAAACGGTATCACTTTTTTTGAATCCAAAACATGTGTCACATTCTATGCTTCACATACTATAGGATTTTTGTTTAAAATGAATTTCATGAAGTTTTGACTAAGTTAAGGTGGTCATACATACAATTTTTTATTTTTTTTAAAGTTGTAATAAAAAATTCATAATTAATTATTTACTTGGAAAAAAATTACAAAAAAATGTGAATCACATCGGGGCATGAGTCCTCTACTTATATCTAAAATATTATAAAAAAATATTATCATTTTATTGTGGTTAGGGTGGTCAGACATACACCTACTTCTTATTTTTCCTTGAAAGTTAAGTACTATTGCATTGAAATTTCAAATTTTCACCAAATAGATTTTAAAAAATAAAAAATAAACCTAGTAGTTTAGAAACTGCATTCAATTTGCTATAGAATCTATTCTTACATATTTTTGAAATAATATAGATAACTTATTCAAATTTTTACATCAAGTTGCCTAACTCTGATTTTTCTAAATTTTTCACCACTTAAGGGCCTATTTTTTCCATGATGATCCTACACATACCCTTTCATTTAATCAAATTAGTAAAATGGTTGGCAGATTATCAATATTTCTAAGTTTTCTACCAGTTGTCATTGGACGTTGCAATACATTAATCTTTTATTTTTATTGTGAAATAGAGCTCCTAATCAATCAACTATAATTGCAACATTTGCTCCCTGTAAAAGTTGCCACAACTATGTTTGTGGAATCGGGCTTTGTAGATGGACCTCCAGAGCCCCCCAAAATCGATTTGGTCACATCCCCCACATGCTCTATTGTAGAGTGTGGCTCTGAGGGTACCAACCACCAGCCTCCAGATCTTGATTCCATATGTCTATATGTTCTTTTTATTATACCGATTGCAAATTTGTTGTTATTGTTTCCTTCCTCTTTTGTATTCAACTTGAACATTTCCTTTTAGTTTCTTTAATTTTAAGATTCTCAAATATAGAAATGAACACCACATACCCTTTCTTATTTATATTTCTAATTTTATTGGCCTTTATGTGTGTACACACATGGTTGACCCTGGTAAAGCATATAGATGTGAAAGTAGATATGCATTGATCTTTTCTAACACATAAAAATATCTCTTTGCAGCCTTTGCTTTCCTTACTCCTTTTATCCAATTGGTGTGATTAGGTACATTTTCCTTGAATGAACTTGTCTTTGTAGGCTACAATGAAACAACCAAGTTTGACTTCATTTGCAATTCATTCCATCAATGCTAGAGATGTCGTTCCCTCTTCGGTCCTTCAGGTCTTCTCCTTTAAAAAATTTGGTGGTGATGAAGGGCATGTTGAATGATACAAGGTTGTCTTGTTTGATGGACACCATATGCAAATAGGAACTTTTCCTTCCAAATGCAATGACTTTTTTTTTTAGGTGCCTTGAAAATAGGGTCCCCCATATCTTTGTGAGACTACATCTGTAGAAATGTCCAGGATTCAAGGTGGGCTGCATTGTTTCTTCTATATTTTTTAAAATTCCCTTTCTCCTTCGTATGTGCCTAATATAATGTGTCCAATTTATTGTTTTCCTTTTTTTTTAGGGCCTTAATCATATTCAACTTAGTTTTCATTATGTCAGATTGTCAAATAATTGGGACCTCTAAGTATCTCCTCAAGCACTAAGAAGAAAAAAAATTGGGACTAGAGTTAGCTTCTCCTTCTAAACAGACCCTTAAATTTGGTGTGCAGTTGTCCCCTCAACAACAAAATAGTCCTCTAAATGCCAACCCTATCAAATCTTTGAACATTTATCAAAATGTTTTGACAGTCAAAGGGCATGTAACACACATGAGAGAGATGTACCATTTCCATAAACAAAGAGGCGAAGGCCAACTTTTTAGTTTTGACATTATAGATATGGAGGGGACAAAAATTTGCGTTACGATGATATTGTTGAACTGCATTATGGTCAAGTTGAGATAGGTGCAACTTATTAATATCAAGAGGTTTGGTAAAGGAATCAAATAAAAAAATCAATAAATTAAATAGTAATCTGGAAATTGTCTTAGATGAAAATTTAACATTAAAACAATGTGAAGATGACATCTCTATAACAAAAAAAACCTCAACCTTTTTTCCAATTAGTGAGATAACCAATTATACTGATAATAGTTTGGTTGATATTATTGGCATTATAGTCCATGTCAGTGACATATCAACTGTTCGTAGGAAAAATGGATCTGAAACGATCCAATGAACTATTAAACTATATGATATCTTTGCTTGTTTCATTGATGTTAATTTGTGGGGCCCAAGTTGGCAAGAAAAAGGTGATGTTTGGGAGCGGGTGTATAATTTTTTTGTAGGGTGGCTATGTGGGCTACTTTAATGGAAAATTTATCAACACATCAACAACAATAGTCCTCGACATTAACGCTTCTATTCATGAGGAAAACACTCTCAGATCCATGGGCCCAATCAAAGTAGAACATATGGTTTCATCTTCTTTTGCACCTCGTAGGCTTCATCCTTCAAACGATAGAGTTACTATTGCATTCATCTTGAACAACTGCATTGGCTTGCCAAAAACTGTTGAAGCCATTTTTAAAGCAGCCATTGAAATTGTAAAAACTGAGTCTTTTTGTTATCTTGCTTGCCCCTTACTGGTTAATTGGAAAGAATGCAAAAGAAAATGTGCATGCCCCCATGCTCATGTCTGGTTTTGTGATTGCTGCCAGATGGAAATCGAGCAATGCAACTATCGCTACCTTCTGCAGTTAAAGTTGCAAGACCATTCAACCAGCATTTGGTGTATTTCTTTTGATGAAGCTTCCACTAGTTTACTAGAAATTCTAGAAAAATACCTCTAAATGTTGTAGCATAGCTCTGACTCTTCAACAAATCTTGTTGTTGTTATTAAAGGCATTTCTTGTAAACCTTACATCTTTACTTCCTTGATTAGAAAAGTTACCTACAATTTTGAGGAGCGGTTGAAAACAACCATTATCAAAGCAAAAAAACTTGATTTCTAAGCAGAGTGTAAATTGTTGCTTTCAAATATAGTAAAGATAGCTAGCCTTGTTTCAGAAAATGGCTACACCAACGAGGCCACTCTTTGACTTCTCTTTTCGAATTTTCAACATTTCTCTTTGTATTTCCTTTTTTATGCTCATTATGGGATGCTAAGACTTGTTTTTTACAAATATATATTCACACATTCATTGAGCTCCCATGCTTTTGATCTTAATATGGTGCCCACATTGTTTTTAGTTTGCATTGTCACTATGATTCTTGATTCTTTTTATATGTTGGGATTTTTAGTTCTTCCATACTTATTCTAAATTCGCTTCTTCCCTTCATAATCATTGAATAGCAACATTATCTCCAATGTAAAAAAAAGACCCATACTAGGAATCTAACTGTTGCATACATAAACTAATACATTCATTGTTTCATTGTAATTACCAGCATAATATGAAGGATACTACTCAATGGTTTCCTTAAATTATGATCATGTGCTTCGAAGCTCTTACCATAGTTTTCTGCACTATTTTGGGTGTTTTTCAATGTATTGACTTTCAATAGACACATTGTACTGGCACAATCCAAACAATTTTCCAACTTTTCTATGAACATGTTGCACATACTGCATTGTAAAATGCTTTGTTATTAACATCTTAATGTTACATCGCTGAATACTATGGTTGAATTCTATTGGGTTGTTTTTGAGTATTTTTGGGTCTAATCAACATAACGCCAAAGATGTGTAGATATGACAACTAATTGTTTGAAATAGTTTTGTGCACTATTTTTGGTATTTTTCAATGTTTTTAGTTATGATAATCAGATTGTAGTGGCAAAGTATAGACAATTTTACAACTTTGCTATAAACATGTTCCACATACTACATTGTTAAATGCTTTCTTATTAACAATATCTGATTGCAATGTTGTAGAATGCTATTTGTGTACCCTATTTCTATTATTTTTCAGTATGTTTGGATTTGACCAGCACACCGCAAAAATTGTGGAAATATAACAAGTTAATACTTCAAATAGTTCTATGCACTATTTTGCATATTTCCAATGTATTCAGCTATGATAAATACATTGTATTGGCTAACTACAAGCAATTTTATGTCTTTCATATGAACATGTTCCACATGTTGCGCTATTAAATGAAAGGAAGTTTTGTAGATTAACATTGTTGTGTGCATTTTTCATGGTGAATTTAAAACAAATTATATAGCTATGATTATAAAACCTAGCAAACAATAACAAAATCATCTTCCATGTCTAAAGTTGAGAAGGATGCAAAGAAAAGAAATAAATCTAATGTTGCACCTAATTCGAAGTACATTATTTGGTACCAAATAATATAGACAAATTGGAAAATTGTAAAAGAGGTATTAGAAAAACACTTAAGAATCACAGAGATACCAACAAACAATAATTAGAAGCCGAAATTTCTATAAATCACTAACATGTTTTGAAAATTGTAGTATATTAAACTATATATGCACATACTCTAGACACATTCTCAAAAAAATTGTGTTGCATTTGACTAATAAGTTTAAAATTCTACAACTATGTTATGTTTTCCATTTTCTGTGCCTATATACTTTGAGTTTTTTCCTTTGTCGTTCATGCTTTGCTTACACATATTCTTATGTGTTCTTGCTATATTTTCAATTAGTTTTATTTGATTCAAATAGTTGGAAAATGTTGATCTATAGAATTCTCATTTGATCATTTCACTATTTTCCTCTTCCTGTATATTACATTCAGAAATATATAGTCTTGTCTACAATTCATTTTAGTCTAATATATGATAAAAATCCATGCAATTTGCAATGGCTTTCCTCGGCTTGTTCACAACGATGGTGGATTTTTTTTACCACGTGGGCTGGCGATGGTGGAGGTGGTTGCCTTGGTTAATGGGGAAAGAATGGTAAAATCCTACCATCCACCTCCGTTAGAGAGCATAGTGGAGGGTTTAACAAGTGTTGTGCTTGACAATCTACAACGTTTGGTCTCTTGTTGTTGTTGTTGTAAGTTGTTTTGCAGTGTCTTTTTTCCATTCCACACACATCTAACTAGAGATATATATTATGATAGATTCAAATAAAATGGTTCTTTGCAGTAATATCATGTTGGGCTCAATGCAAGAATAGATGGACAAGGAGATCTGAAGCCCATCTATGGGATAATTGGTACCTAAAATATGACCATAGTTGTAACCATAAACAAGGTTTGTTTTATAAATTTATATTTTACAAAGTTCAAAAATTCAACCCTTTTCTTCCTACATGGCTAGATAGGATCCAGTACATATCAAAATCATGTATTTTTATAAAGTTATTTATATGCATTCTATGCTTTGAAGAAAAACCTTTGATATTTCTTTGATGTCTTCCTTTTAATGATATCTGGGTATTTCATCCACGGAATTGGATCTTCTTTGAAACAAGATCTCCCATGTATTCTTCTTTTCCTATATTTATCGACATTACAAACAAGTTCCATCTTTCCCAATTCTTAATTAACATTATTTTTTTTAAAGTTATTGTAGCAAAAAAAGCACTAGAAAAAGGAAATCATATATTAAAACACACAATTTTTTTGCAAATTCCTCATTGTGTAATATATGATGAAACTCCATGAAATTTATCATTGGTGTTTCATACTCTACTTGCTTGGGATTTTGGCAAGAGCCCACAAGGCTTCATGATGTTGATGTCGTAGGGAGGAGAACGAGAGTGGGTTTCATGCTTTTTCCTTTCACTGTCATATATTTGTTGCGATATATATATACATGCATGCATGGATTATTACATGCACTTGACTAAAATAAACATAGTCTATTGTACACATTACTTTTGTCCATGTTTCTGCAGTTCTCTTTTCAGCTTATGGAAAAAAATATTTGTAAGCAGCTCTTTATCAACATGCCCATCTTTTTAAAATTGTTACACCATGAAAAATACTACAATATAAGAAATAATTTATGAAAACATCCAAATTTTCCGTACTTCACCATTGTCTAAAATATGATATGACTCCATTAAATTTATAATGGGTCTTCCATACTTTTCTTGCTCGGGGGTTTAGCTAGAACCCATAAGGCTTCATGATGCCAATATGGCAGGGAGGAGAACTAGCATGGGTTTTGTGGTTTTTCCTTGCACCATCATATATTGAGTGCTACAAATACACAACATGCATTTTGTCGACTACATTTCTCCACGCTTATACAACTATCTTTTCAACTTCCCAAATCAATTATTTAAACCCAGTTCTTTATGACGATACCTATTTTCTTAAGGTTATGACAACAATTATATGATGCAATAATCTGTGCAAAATGGGTATAATGCCATAGACTTAATTGAAAATTCGAGCTACATTACTTGGTATTAAATATTATAGAAAAATCATTTATGCAAAATATGCATGTAAAATGACTTACAAATTCTAGAGCATAACAGTTTAAAAACCCTCAAATATGCTATAAAACATAGCTGAAGGCGACAATTTCTACAATAGTCTGCTATCAAACAAACACCATAATGGCTCTTTCGATAATGCAACTTAATCAATATATTTTCTCGCCATCTAAACAAAATAATGACAAAAATTAACAGTTTGTTATAATGCTCGCTTCAAATAGATGAGGAAAAAAGAATATCATGAAACATATTGGTACAAGACAAGCAGTCTATGTAACAGTTGTAAGAGGTATTAGGATAACACTTAAGAATTAGATGTAAATGACAAATGAATGGAAACCTTTGGCCTGCTTTAAATTTTTTTGGTCTATGTATGTTTTCCTACATCTCTTAAAGTTCTATTTAATGTGGGTTTCCGATCATCTATCATTTACTTGTGATTCTTAAGTGTTTTTCTAACAACTCTTTTACAATTTCTCAAATGACAGATGCTCAAAAACCCATTTTAAATAGAACTTTAACATATGGAGAATAGAAGGTGTAAACTATGGCTATGAACATTTTTTTATACAAAGCTTCTACTATACAAAATGTGTATAGTACCAAAGATGCACAAAGATAACAAGGAAAAATAACCAGAGGCCAAAAAACATAGAAAAACCAAAAGAAATTGAAAGTAGTCCAAAGCTACAGGTCAATGTTATCTTTGTAGTTTATACCAATCTACAAAATTTTAGAATTTTGAAATTTAAAAGCAATTCTTGTCACAAGGACAATAGAATAAGATACTCGTAAAGTGTCATGCCAAGCAAATAAATACATGAGGGAACAATCCTTAATCAAATGCACAAATTTTTTTACCTACGTTAAGATATGAAGAATACAAGAGCTAAACTACAACAATGAACAACTTGTTATAGGGAGCTTCAAACAGATGAGAACAAGAGAATGCCATGAAACATATTGATACAAGACAATCAATCTATGTAATAGTTGGCATTTACTTATTGGGTATTTGTTTGAATTTTTTTTTGATATTTTTGTCATCCCAGTCGTGAATAGAATTCCTTGGCACTAGTAATTAATAATCGCCAGTGGTCATTGGTGAGTTTCCCAGGGTTTTTTATGGTGACATGGAGTTTGCTAATTATGTGGGTTGGCGGTGGTGGAGTTTATTGCCTTGATACATGAAAGAAGAATGGTAAGTGTTTTCTCGTGTGAGAGTTAATGCATCCTGGCATTGTGGTACAATGATGTAGGAGGAAGTAAATGCAATATTAAATGTTGCGTTGTGGCAAAGTATACTTTGAAATGTGCACAAAAATATATTGATTCAGTTGCATTGCTGAAAGAGCCATTGTGGCATTAAGAACATGTTACACATTCTCCACCATTAAATGCTATGTTATTAACAACATCTCAATGCTATGGTTGTATTGTATCGATTTTCTCACAAGCTAAATAATACTTATAGATGCTATTTTTAACTCTTTTTATATCAAAGTCTACTTAAATAAGAATAAAGATAGTATACACATCTATTTAGATATACATATGTATATATAAATTATTGTTGCATTGTCAAATGAGCCACAGTTGTATTCGTTTGTATATATGGATATATATATTTTCCTATATGTATATTTTAAAATATAGAACATGGAATTCAATATATATATGTGTGTGTGTGTATCTGTCTATGTTTCAGGGAATCCAATGCAATTTTCCTTTTTTTCTATAATATTTAGTAGCAAAGAATTTTTATTCTAATAGCTCTTATACAATTTCTCTATTTGTCTTCAATATCTACTACCAAATAACGTAGCTCGAATCTTGTATCAATATGTTTCATGATATTCTTTTTTCCTCATTTGTTTGAAGCTTCCTGCAACAAACTACCTGGGGTTGTTTATGACAGCGGTGGAGCTTGCTACTTATGTGGGTTGGTGGTGGTGGAGTTGGTTGCCTTGATACGTGGAAATAGAATGGTAAGTGTTTGCCCACGTGAGGGATTTTGAATTGACAAGCCAACTCTTACATATAATGCTTGTCTTGTATCAATATGTTTAATGTGGGTTTTTGATCATCTCTCATTTACCTCTGATTCTTAAGTGTTTTTCTAATAGTTCTTTTACAATTTCTCTATTTTTTCTATAATATTTAGTGTCAAATAATGTAGCTTGAATTTTGAATTAATAAGCCAATTGCTACATAGATTGCTTGTGTTGTATCAATATGTTTTATGATATTCTATTTTCTTGTTCCCCAAAGCAAATTGTTCATTATGTAACAGTTGGAAGTCTATGTAATAGTTGGCTTGTCAATTTGATAACTATTTTTGGGTATGTGCAGGATCATGATGGGCCAAAAAGTGGCAATATGATGGGTATGTGGCTGACGTTTTTTTTACCCAAAATTGATTAAATGAAAAGGGTTTTTAAAGGAGATTCTCAACTTTCCACAAATATAAATTATGCTTTACTTTGAATTTAATAAGTAATTATTATTCATTTTCTATTCAAATTACAACTAAAGTCCTGATTGATAGACTGGTTGAAAAAAATCTATAGCTTTCAAACTGTATCACATTTTTTGAATCCAAAACATGTGTCACATTCTATGATTTTCATACTATAGGATTAAAAAAAAAATATTGAATTTCATGAATTTTTGACTAATTAAGGTGGTCAGACATACGAGTTTTTTATTTTTTAAAAGTTGTAATAAAAATTCATAATTAATTATTTACTTGGAAAAAATTACAAAAAAATATATATCACATTGGTACATGAGTCCTCTACTTATATCTAAAATATTATAAAAAATATTATCATTTTATTGTGGTTAGGGTGGTCAGACAGACACCTACTTCTTATTTTTTCCCTAAAATTTAAGTACTACTGCATTGAAATTTTAAATTTTCACCAAATAGATTTTTTTTTTTAAACAAACCTTGTAGTTTAGAAACTACATTCAATTTGCTACATTTTCTATTCTTACATATTTTTAAAATAATATAGATAAATTATTCAAATTTTTACGTCAAGTTGCCTAACTCTGATTTTTGTAATTTTTTTGCCACTTAAGGGCCTATTTTTTCCATGATGATCCTGCACATAACCTTTTACTATATGCTTCCTTAGATTGTAATTGTATTTTTTATATAGATACATTTAAACTCGCATAGTATAAATTTTGTTATAACTTTAGGGAAAATTTCCATCTTGATAAACAATTGTATGTAAATAATCTTTTAGATAAGCTGAAAAGATAGTTGTACACACATGCAGTAATGCAATGGGTAGACTACAATATCTTTTTTGAAGTCAAATGTATGATTGTTTTCCAACAAAAAAAATCCCATTTAAGATTTCCCCTTTCACAACCATTGCAGATTGTGGTTTATGTGATTATGGAGGGAAACCACACACCACTATCATGTGCTTCTGATAGGACAAACAATTTGTTGATTGCATCACATTGTTTATCCCCAAGAGCACATGATAATGGCGTATTTTTCTCCATTCAACTAAACCATTTGCAATGTCATGGTTGGCCTGATTTTCATTTTCTACATGACTACATTTTTTTTCCTTTCTGGTTATTGGTTGTTATATATGCCCATGTTTCACAAACACATTTCTACATATACATCTTAGCCATGGAATGCAAATATAAGCACTTTCAAAACAAAATCTATACCGGTATATATGTTTATGAAGTTAGATGCACCTTTTTAGTTATTATACATTCTTCTATATATTCCATCTATCTATTTTTCTCCAGCCATCTTCAAATCCCATGATGTCAACTCTTTATCAGGATACTTTTTTTTGTCAACTTGTCACAACAAAAAAATACTACAATATTAGATATCTTGTTTAAAAACACGTGTTTTTCCCGAACTTTATTATTGTGTGATATATGATAAGAGTCCATGAGATTTTCCATGCTCCTTACTTGCCTTTCTTTCTTGGGGGTTCGACTACAATCCGTGAGGCTTCATGATGCCAATATGGTAGGGAGGAGAATGAGTGCGGGTTTAGTGTTTTTTCCCATCATATATTTGTTGCTACTTATATACATGGACACACATTCTTACATGCACTTGTCTACCAAAAAAATACTCTATTCTATCCATTGCATTTGTCATTGTTTCCATATAGCTCTCTTTTCAACTTCTCCAATAGATTGCTTATAGAATTTTTTTTACCAAGATTCCATGTATTCAAAATGTTCCATTTTATCTCTTTCTATTTACAACAGATAATTCTAACCTCTTTTATTTTATATCTATATTATTTCCTTTATAATGTTGCATAGATTCAATAGGCATTCAAGAAAATTAGTGTAATGTAAATTGTCCATTTCAAATTCCTTCATGGTCCAACAACTTGATCAAATGTTGGTCACCCTTGTTAAACACCATCAACAGTGCATTTAAGTACAAAAAATTTCCATTATCAATAAATATATTCGTTGAACCAATTTTAAATATTATTAATTATTTTTAGTTTCACATTGTCTATATTGATTTTACCCATAAACTTACTTTTTATGCTTTCTTTTTTATTTTTCTTGCTCATCCACTAACATACCCCTGTCTTCTATTTGCAGGAACTAGGCTAAAGCATGCAAAACCATTTGAAAATTAGGACACCTATTTTTTAAAAAGTTACCACAACAAAGAAAACAGTATAATATGAGAGGTTATATATGAAAACACTAGATTTTCCCCAAATTTGTTATTGTGTGATGTATGATAGAACTCCATGAAATTTATCATGGGATTTTCATACTTTTCTTGCTCGGGGGTTTGGCTAGAGTCCACGATGCTCCATGATGCCAATATGGTAGGGAGGATAATGATCGTGGGTTTTGTGCTTTTTCTTTTAATGCCATATATTTGTTGTTACATAGATACATGTGTACACAAATCCTTCTATACACTTGGATTTGGAAAACATACTCTATAATAACACTTGATACTTTGGTCAGGTCACCTCAAAACAAGGGATACCTTTTAATTTAATTATTCTAACAATGCAAAATATGTGCATCGTTTCATTGCATTCTTCTTTTGGTGAGGTTTGTTCACTTGTTTTGGATCAAAGATGGTGTGAGTGAATATTCAATTGGGCTATGAACATCTTTACTCTCTAAGTGATATTTTCCCCTATATAATCCTTTTTCTACTCATCAAATGGTATAAAATTTATTAATATAATATTTTTGCTTTCTTCCTCAATAAATGCATTTACATATTTTTTTTATTATTAAAGTTGTTATTCTATTTGGTCATCCATTTATTATTTTCTTTTATCTAATACTTAATTTTTATTTTGTTCAAAATTAATTTGGTGTTAGGACATCTATTTGCTTCCATTTGTTCAAATTTTTAATATCTGAAGAATCAAACCACAATTCCTCACCAATTAAGAAGCATGTTTTTACTAGAAGCAATTCATAAAAAAATTATATTTTTATTTTCAATTTCCTTGTAATTGACTACTTTTGAATCCTTTCTACTTTTCTTCATTTTATTTTACTACTACTAACCCATAAATCACATGCATAATAATGCTTTTATTTCCAAAATCATGGACTAAATGCTACTTATAAAAAGTATTGACTATTAAAGATCTTTCTTGTTTGAAAAATTCATTAGTGATGACCATCATAACTAATATTCAAATAAAAAATAATCAAAACAAATAACATCAAAGTAATAAATTATCTAGTGCAACATAAGCATTGCAAAAAATATGCCATACCTAAAGTTATGGAATGAATTTTTCTAAAGAATACTTTTTTATTGACTATTAGTAATTAAAGGCATGACTAATAACTCTTTAAAAAGGGAAAATCCTATTTAATCCACAACTTCAAGTCTGCCATGTATTTGTATGCATATGTATATTCAGATAACTAAATAATAATCTATCAATTGATTGATTAACCTAGACAAAAAGGTCAAATATAAATGTGCATCTAGGTATAATAAATATAAAACTAACATAGAGCTGAAATTATATCATACCTGGAATTTTCAAGAGAAATTATTATTATTAAAAAATTAATTATTTAAAAATTTAAATTTTATTTAATTTTTCAATTCTAATTTTTAAAGAATAAATTTATTAAAAAATAATATTCATTCAGAATTATTTTACTATGGATTCCCAATGATCTGTCATTTACTTTTCATTTCTAAAATTATTAATTAAAATGAATTTTAAATAACTATTCTAACTAAAATTATTAAATATTACATATTAATAAAAATGAAGTTATTAATGATTAATTACTTAAAATTAAAATTAATGGATACAATCCAAATAATAAGATTCGTTCAACATGACCTATGGTTTTATTTTACATTTTCATAATCAATTTTCAACTAATAAATTTTGATGTGGAAACACAAAGACCGATTTTCCATTTTATGCAAATGGTTCTTAATCTCACATACATTGCATGTGAGATAAGAACAAACAAATGGACTATAACATGAGGTTTATAATGCTTTACGATGCTCAAATTAAATGAAGACAGATAAAATAATCTCTATGCAAAAACTAAGTGATTTATAATATGTTCAAGTTAGGCTATTCAAATTGATATCTTCCAATGCACACATACGTTGGCTTTAACTTTTATACATATGTATCGATATGCTTGATATATTCATCTGATTATCTATAATAATATATAGATTTATTTTTCATCATCTCTCTTCATTATGATCTACTCCATCTATTTTATCCTATGTAAAGTCCAAAATCATAAGATTTACCTCCTACTATAAACTAACCACATGTTATTTTAAATTGACTTATTAGCATGCTTTCCATTTCTTGACTCAATCAAACAATTTCAAATATTACTGATTATTTATATCTCACATTGAATTCCCAAAAAAAATTTGTTTCTTACTGAATTGCAAATTTTTGTAGGCACTTCTCTCTTGCACTTCTAGGGTAACTTTTCACCTAAAAGGAGAAAGGTATCCAACAAAAACTTGGGGGTTCACTCAAGACTAATTCTATTATAGTTGAAATATGTATAAATGCAAATAACTGGTAAAAGAGATGAGTTATTAATGTAAAACTAAAGAAATGTAAAATGAACTGCAATTTTTTGCAGGAGGGTTCTCTCTTACACTTCTAGGGTTTTTCACCCAAAATGAGAAAGGTATCCCACAAAAACATGGAGGTTCACTAAAGATTAATGTTACTATGATTGAAATATGTCTAAATGAAATGTCATAAATGCAAATAACTGATAAAGAAAGATGATTATTAATGCAAAACCTAAGAAATGAAAGATGTTTGAAAACACATTGTGATATGCAAAAACACCTAGAGATGAAGGTAAATTGTAACAAAAATTGATGAAATTGAAGGTGTGCAACTAGAAGTTAAAAAATGATGGAAGGAAGGTTTGGAATCCCGAAAACCCTGATGCAGAAGTCAACTGGGACACTTGTGCCAATATGGGTGACTTAGTCCCTGATCTGGAAAAAATTGATTTGGAGCCTGTTTCAACCAAATGGGTATCCAAAACTACATAAAACTCTAAAAAATAGGTTTAGTGGGACTAAATCTCCATTGTTGGTGAATTAGTCCACTTCTGAACTTCTAAAAATCTTAAAGTGGAAACGAAAGCCCTTGATCAACACTTCAGTTCCTAACAGGTGTCCGCTTTTGAAACTCTAATTTTTGGCACTATAGGAGACTTTTTGTGGACATTTTGGCTTTACAAACAAGGAGGTGTCTTCAAAAAATTTGCAAATTAATCTTTAATGATTTCCAAGCCTTCAAGATACCTAAATCTGTAAACACATAAGGAAAGAGAGAAATGTTGGATGTTAGGGCATGGAGGTTTGCCTTGGTCAAACCCCTTTTTAGGTAATTAAACCAAAATGAAGAAGCAATGTAATGAAGCATGAAATAATGGAGTTAGAGACTTGCCATGATGATAGATCTTGATTTTCTATAGTGAAAGATGAAGAATCTACCCTTGAATGTCTGAAAAAGCTATCTTGATGACTTAGAATGTAAAAACCCTAGCTTGCTTGACTTGAGATTGATGATGAATGAATAATGAAATGAGTTAATGATAAATTAGGGTTCAAATGCTTGTATATATAGGATATCCACCTTATTTTCCCATTAATTTGATCCCTAAGGCTGACATGAGGGAAAAATAAACTTCAATTCCATTTTTTCCTCCCTGAACCTTGAAAATAGCCCAAATGGGACTAAGTCGCTAGGCTAGGTGACTTAGTCCCCCCTGGATGAGACTAATTCACCTAGATGGGTGACTTGGTCCCACGGGGGCTATTTTTCCAGTCGGATTGTTGAGGAGTGAAGAAAATAGGTTTATATTGTGATTTTGTTAGGTATTTGATCAAATTAAGCCTTGGGATGCACAATATGGGGCCACATGGGCCTATTAATGATGATGTAAAGGGTAATAAGGGCTTGGGGCACAAATTTTAGTGTGAAAGTGTGATTTAATACACTTTACATCATTAAAATGAGGTCCACATAGCCTAGAAAGGGACAACATCCAATGTGAATGTGTAAGACACATTACAACACTAGATTAAACTCAATTTTATTTTACAATCCTTCTAGATTAATGTGAAGATGCAATTAAATATATTTTATAACATTGAATTAGGGGAAGAATAGGTTCATTAAGTCTAGAGAAGTGAGAAAGTCTTTTACAACACTTTTACAAGACATCGATAAATGCATTCTATTCAGTTTGCAAGGGTCCAAGACCAAATGTGGATGTGTAAAAAACCTCACAAACTAGATCGAGCCATCATTATGTCCAATTGGCCATCAATTATTCCCATATCAAGCTAGGTATACACTTTTTAGCAACATATTAAGCCCCCACTTTAGTGAGATGATGAACTTGCTTCAAACTTAGACTAAAGTAGACATTGAAGAGGGGTCCAATCATACCAATTTGGATGAAAAAGGATGAAAAATATCGAAAGAGGTTGCACAAACCTTCGGGATCCAAGATCCTAAGTCAAACCAACATAAGCATGAAAATACATGCACAAGGTGAATGATTTGCAACAAGACAAGATACATGATCATACAATGGAAATAATTAGAAGAAAAAGAAAAGAGAAAATAAAAACATGGATCAATCTTCGACCATTTGTCTAACATGATGTGGGTCAGATCTAGGCTATTTGTCTGACAATGCACACTCACTCTGAGGTGACAAAACTCTTGGTTGTTCATCGGGTGAGAAGGCTTAAAAGGTGAGAAACATACGGCTGATATGTTTTCACACACATGTGAGTGGCTATGGGGAAAAGTCATGCCTCGTAATGGGCTTCTCACTCAACCATACCAAAGTTATACCTCTTTATAACTTTAATAAGGCACCACAATGAAAATGATTTTTGAGCTCTATCAGGTAGGCAAAACTTTGTGTGCTTGACACTCATAGACATTGTCAATGCAAAATAGTGCAAGGAATGTTCAAAGGGATTTTTCTTAGTTCATGCAAGGTCTCATCTTAGGGAACATTGTACCTAATGCTTCAAAGAGAGGAAAAGTGCAAATGGCCTCATCTTGTTTCCAAGAGAGGACAATTGCAATGTCTCATCCTAGGCAACATTGTACCTAATGTTTCCAAGAGATGATATCGCAAGAAAAAGAAAATCAAGGTATGTGCAGGATCATCACGGAAAAATAGGCCCTTAAGTGGCAAAAAATTTAGAAAAATCAGAGTTAAGAAACTTGTCATCAAAAATTGAATAAGTTATCTATATTATTTCAAAAATATGTAAGAATAGAATCTGTAGCAACTACCCACAATAAAATGATAATATTTTTTTATAAGATTTTAGATATAAGTAGAGGCCTTATGTCCTGATGTGATGCATATTTTTTGTAATTTTTTTCCAAGTAAATAATTAATTATTAAATTTTTATTACAACTTTTAAAAAATATAAAAAATCATATGTCTAACCACCTTAACTTGGTCAAAACTTCATGAAATTCAATTTTTCTTTTTTTTTAATCCTATAGTATGCAAAGCATAGAATGTGGCACATCTTTTGGATTCAAAAAATGTGATACCCTTTGAATGCTATAGATTTTTTTCAATCAGCCTATCAACTAGGACTTTAGTTGTAATTCAAATAGAAAATGAATAATAATTATTTATTAAATTCAAAGTAAAGCATAATTTATATTGGTGGAAAGATGAGAATATCCTTTAAAAGCCCTTTTCGTTTCATCAATTTTGGGTAAAAAAACATTTGTCAGCCCATACCCATCATATTGCCACTTTTTGGCCCATCATGATCCTACACATACCCATCACACAATAAAATGTAAGTGTCAATGTATGCCCCCACTTTAAAGAGGTTGCTAACACCATTACTGTGAGAAATTGCTTTAAAGTAGAAGAAGAAGATTTGAGTTCTTACTTGGAAAGCCCTATGCCAAGTCATATGTTTCCAACAAGCTACATCATGAAAAAGGTAGTATGTCACATGCGAGCCAACTTAAGGCATGTAGTCCACATCCCAAGCTTACTCTTTATGTTGATGAAAGGTTAACAACTAGCCAAAAGAGACAATGACAAGTGGCATACGAGGACAAGGCTACTTAACCCCTTGCCCCCACTTAGTGCAAGACAAGGATGAGCCGAAATGATTGATGAAATGCATGCTAGAGTGAGAATTAGTATCAATTAGAGGAATGGGGTGCCCCCACGTAAGGAAGAACACAAAAATCCTTAAGATGTTGGATTTTACTACTCAAAGCCTTGCATTCATTAGTAGAATGACTATGATTTCTATGATATGCACAAAATGAATTCTTGTAATAAAATTTCTTTCAAGTTCTTGGAGGAAGGGATATCAAGTGATCTTTGAGGAGTCTAGATAAGATACCTTTTTGATCAGTGTTAGAAGGTGGTCCTATAGTTTTTGGCAAAGATACTTGTTTCTTAGTTGTACAAGATGTCATATCTACACAAGACTGTAGATTGGGAGATTTTTTTCACTCCTATATAGGAGGGTGTAAAATCTAACGAACTAAAATCATTAGTGTTATGCAAGATGAAATTTATATTAAGTGAAGATGTCTTTTTTTGTGTCATTTAAGGAAAAGGAGAAAAATCAAGACCACTAGTGTCTATCAGTTCAAGATGTACAAAATTTAAAGACGGCTTAGAAGGATGGTTTGTGATAGTTTTGATGATGAGTGAAGGCTTGGTGATTTCTATCAAAGGACAATAACCAAGACCATGAGATGTTTCTTGTGTGTTAGGCTTGATGGGGACACAAATACCTTGTTCTCTGGCACCACATCCTTTTCCACTATAGCCAAGTTGTTTCATAAGTTCACAACCTTTTCCACAAAGCTTTTTCATTTCTTTTGGATTAGGTGGTTTTTTATTGTTTAGGTCATCAAAGGTTGTTGTGTAATTTTATTGTTTGTCTAACGTGGTTGAGGTGGATGCTTTCAAAGGGTCTTCTAAGTTATGTGTTGACATGATTTATTTTTTGTTGCCTGTCTTAGAGACTTTTGTTGTGATCTTGTATTATCCCATGAGTCTTGGTGTGAAATCTAAGCAACCCCAACCATCATCTAATAGCTTCGTGAATTGTTCAATATGTTGTTTGTCTTTTTGTTGGATGGGTTCCACTTGCATAGTTGGTGTTAATGTGTTTAAATGATTCACTTTTTTTTTCTCAATGTTCATACAACTATTTGGATTAGGGTTAGCTTCAAGTATGTGCACTTTTTTGTTGTAAATGTACTTCATGTTACGATGAAGAGTGGAGGGCATGCAATTCATTGCATGAATCCATGGTCGGCCTAAAATGAGATTATATGAAAGATCATTAGGAATAACATGAATTGGTGTATCCAATGTAACCTCCCCAACTATAAGAAGCAAAGTGATCACACCAAGTGCTTGTTTACCTACATTTCCAATTCCACTGATAGATAAAGAGGTAGGTTGAATTTTTGATTTATCAATGCCAAGCCCATCCAAAAGGGTCACACTACACACATTAACCCCTGAGCCATTGTCAACAAGGGTTTGATTTATCCCTTTTCTTTTGTATTGAGATATTATTATGAAAGCATCATTTTGTTTTTTTTACTTGCAAAGGGGGGAGTTCACTTTGGTGGAAAACACATTTGTCAGCATTCAATCCTTGAATTAGGGCTGCTATGTCATTTGGTTGCACATGAGAAGGGATAGGAATTTTTTGTATGGTCGTTTGAAGCATAATGTGATAGTTAGGTTAATTTTGAAGTAAATTCCATAGGGATATCATGGAAGGATTATTCTTGAGTTTTTCAACAAGACCATACTCCTTAGGAGTTAATTGAGGAGCATTGGGGGAGATGGGATTAGGCAACAGTAATGGTGTTGGAGTGGGTTGTGGTGGTCACAAATTGTTTCTAGTGGGATACGTATGAGCAACAGTATTATGACTCAATTGCTTCAAAACATTGTTCATAGGTGGGTAAAGGACAAGTTCAGGTTTATTTTGAGTTGAAGGTTTGTTTAAAGGTGGATAAAGGATGAATTCAGGTTGGTTTTGAGTTTTTTGTTTACGTGAAGGTGGGTAAAGGATTAGAGGATTCTTAGAATTTCCTATGGGGTATGTACGAGTTCCATTAATTAAGGGAAATATAGAATCACCTTTTTATCATTAGCGAAGGAAGACACATTTCCCTTTTCTAACACCATGGTATTCTCCCTAGGAGGAGAGTTTTTAGGAGAACTATGAATAAAATGTTCTTGACATTCATGGATTGGTTCTTCTAAAATGACTTTGTTGCAAGTGTGTGAATGATCAATGGTTGGAATTTCATGCTCAATAAGGGTATTCTTAGGTGAAAGGGGACAACTAGGATTCTCATGACTCTCATTGGTTGTGTTTTATAACATCGAAACATCTGTCTTATGACTAGGGGAGATACTAGGAGAAGAATAAGTATGATTATCATGATCATTTACAAGTTCATTCCTTTGTGGGTATGTGCAAGATCATGTCCAAAAAGTGGCAATATGATGGGTATGTGTAGGGTATGGGTGTGTGCAGGATCATCATGGAAAAAATAGGCCCTTAAGTGGCAAGAAATTTAAAAAAATCAGAGTTAGGAAACTTGAAGTAAAAATTTGAATAAGTTATCTATATTATTTAAAAAACATGTAAGAATAAAATATGTAACAAATTGAATGTAGTTCCTAAACTACTAGGTTTTTTTTTTTTAAGAATTTTTTTTGTAAACTAAATTGAATGTAGTTCCTAAACTACTAGGTTTTTTAAAACCATTTCATAAAAATTTGAAATTTCAGTAGTACTTAAATTTTAGGAAAAGAAGTAAGTATGCAATCACCTAACCACAATAAAATGATAATTATTTTTATAATATTTTTAAAGCAAGTATTATTTTTTGTATTTTTTTTTGAATTTTTCCAAGTTACAACTTTTTTAAAAATATAAAACTCATATGTCGACCACATAACTTTTGGCCAAAACTTCATGAAATTCAATTTTTCTTTTCTTAATCCTATAGTATGTGAAGCATAGAATGTGACACATGTTTGGATTAAAAATAGGATACCATTTGAAATACATGTTTTCAATCATCAATCAGACTTTTCATAATTCAAATAAAAATGAATAATAATTATTATTAAATTCAAAGTGAAACATAATTTATATTGGTGAAATATGAGAATTCCTTTAAAACTTTTTGTTTCATCAATTTTAGGTAAGAAAGATCGTCACCACATACCCATCATATTGCCACTTTTTGGCCCATCATGATCCTACACATACCCGTGTGGCTTGACTTTTTTTACACAAAATTGATGAAACGAAAAAGGTTTTTAAAGGAGGCTCTCAACTTTCCACCAATATAATGTTACTTGAATTTGATAAATAATTATTATTTTCTTTGAATTATGACTAACGCCCTGATTGATAGGAGGATTGAAAACATTTATAGCTTTCAAACCATACATTTTTGAATTAGAAACATATTCCACATTCTATGCTTTGCATACTATAGGATTAAAAAAAAATTCATGAAGTTTTGACCAAGTTAAGGTGGCCTACGAAGTTTTATATTTTGAAAGTTGTAATAAAAATTCATAATTTATTATTTACTTGGAAAAAATTACAAAAATATGCATCACATCTGACATGAGTCCTTTGTAGCTTATATCTAAAATCTTAAAATGATATTATCATTTTATTGTGGTTATGGTGGTCTAAAGAATTTACTTATTTTTTCCTAAAATTTAAGTGCTATTGCATTGAAATTTCAAATTTTCACCAAATAGATTTTAAAAAAACTAGTAGTTTAGAAAATACATTCAATTTTCTACAAATTCTATTCTTACATATTTTTTAAATAATATAGATAACTTATTAAAAATTTTACATGTCAAGTTGCCTAACTCTGATTTTTTTGAATTTTTTGCCACTTAAGGGCCTAGTTTTTCCATGATGATCCTACACATACCCTTGTCCCCTAATGTCTTCCAAAATAGGAGAGGTAGAGGAATGATCATAAAGAGGGTTATCATGGATCTTGAAAGTGTGCTTATCTAACACTAGCATATCCTCATCACTATCACAAGAGGGGAAGATGTTAGGAGATAAACATAGGTAGGTTTGAATGGTCTTGTGTTGTGTTGTGTGATCGTCATGATTACTTATCGTTATGTGCTCTCTTTTAGTAATGTATTGTCTAATAGTAGAGGTAAGAGGAGAGAAACAACTTAGGTTTTCAAAACTCTCATCAATTGTTTCTTCTAGCACTATAATATCTTCTTCACAAATAGGAGAGATAATAGGAGAAGAAAAAATGTGATTGTTATGATTATACAATGTTTATGTCACTAGATGAACCTCACCCATAGAAGGGAAACTAGGAAAGGGATCGATGACAAACAAAAAGAGAGGGGAAAGGGCCTCATATTCATATGCACTTAACAAATACTTCTTACAACACACAATAAGATCTAAAAATAGAACATGAAGTATGATAACTATATAGTTTTGTAATAAAAACATGATGTAATGATTATTCTACAAAATTGAAATGTAACCATGCTAAATCAAACACACAAAAGAGGAATACAATTTTTTATATTTTAAGGATGACAATTGACTAATTACAATATGAGAATGAAAAATTGAACTTTAAGTCATGCATGAAATGAGCTAATTTGTGCTAGATTTGATGAAATGGATGTAATAGAAACTCAGGCAACTGATATAGATAGGTAAGGGCAGCAAACAAAAGCTTAAAAATAGGGTTTTCAGTTCTGCAAAAGGCTATTTCAGGGGTGAAAAGGGACTTAGTCGCCCAAGGTGGCAGATTAGTCCCAGTAGGAATTTTTTTAAAATTTTTCAAATTTTTTTGATGGATTTTGATGTTTGTTGTGTTGTATGATGTAGACCTAATATTCCAATGCAAAATTTTAGAAATTTTCAATGATTTAATATGGAAAAATGCAACCAATATGCACTTTCACTAATGCAAAATGTGAAACCCTAGAATGAAAAGTTAATGCAAGCTAATTCTAGGATGATGATGCACTCCAAAATCAGAAAATGTGATGTTCTAAGGTCGAGTTCACCAAAAGGAACCACAATTTTGTGTAGGAGGGTTCTCTCTTACACTTCTAGGGTTTCTCACCTAAAAAGAGAAAAGTATCCCTCAAAAGCTTGGAGGTTGACTAAACATTAATGTTATTATGATTCAAATATGTCTAAATTTAATGTCCTAAATGCAAATAATTGATAAATAAAGATGATTATCAATGCAAAACCTAAGAAATGAAAGATGTTTGAAAACACATTGTGATATGCAAAAACACCTAGAAATGAAGGTAAATTGTAACATAAATTGATGAAAATGAAGGTGTGCACCTGGAAGCTGAAAAAGGATGGAATGAAGGTCTAGAATCCTAAAAAACCTAATGCAGAAGTCAACTGGGACACTTGTACCAATCTGGGTGACTTAGTCCTAGATTTGGAAAAAATTGATCTAGAGCTCATTTTGACCAAATGGGTATCCAGAACTGCATAAAACTCTAAAAAATAGGTTTAGTGGGACTAAGTTGCCACTATTGGTGACTTAGTCCACTTCTAAATTTTTGAAAATCCGAAAGTGGAAATGGAAGCCCTAGATCAACACTTTAGTTTCTCACAAGTGTCTACTACTGAAACTCTGATTTTCGGTATTGTATGAGACTTTTTTTGGACATTTTGGCTTTGCAAACAAGTATATATCTTCAAAACCTTTGCAACTTAATCTTTAATGATTTCCAAGCCTTCAAGATACCTAAATATGCAAACACACAAGGAAAGAGAGAGAAATGTTGGATGTTAGGACATTGGGTTTTGCCTTGGTCAAACCCCTTTTTAAGTAATTAAACCAAAATGAAGAAAAAATGTAATGAAGCATGAAATAATGGGGTCAGAGACTTTCCATGATGATAGATCTTGATTTTCTGTAGCAAAATATGAAGAATTTTCCCTTGAATGTCTGAAAAAGCTATCTTGATGACTTAGAATGTAAACAATCTAGCTTGCTTGACTTGAGATTGATGGTGAATGAATAATGAAATGAGTTAATAATAAATTAGGGTTTAAAGGCTTCTATTTATAGGTAGTCCACCTTATTTTCCCATTAATTTGATCCCAAAGGCTGACATGAGGGAAAAATAAACTTAAATTCCAATTTTTCCCACCCAAACATAAAAAATAACCCAAATGGGACTAAGTCACTAGGTTGGGTGAATTAGTCTCATCTAGATGGGACTAATTCACCTAGATGTGCAACTTGGTCCTATAGGGGTTATTTTTTAGCTAGATTGTTGGGGAGTGAAGAAAATAGGTTTAAAATGAGGTCCACATAGCCTAGAAAGGCACAACATCCAATGCGAATGTGTAAGACACATTAAAACACTAGATTAAAGTCAATTTTAGTTTACAAGACTTCTAGAATAATATGAATATGCAATTAAATACATTTTATAACATTTAATTAGGTGAAGAATAGGTTCATTAAGAATAGAGAAGTGTGAAAGTCTTTTACAACACTTTACAACACCTTTACAACACATCGATAAATTCATTTTATTCAGTTCGCAAGGGTCCAAGACCTAATGTGGATGTGAAAAAAACTCACAACACTAGATCAAGGAATCATTAAGTCCAATTTTTCATCAATTATTCCCATATCAAGCAAGGTATACACTTTTTGGCACCAAAAAAACTTAGGGGTCAACTCAAGACTAATGCTAATATGATTGAAATATGCCTTAATGGAATGCTGTAAGTAGAAATAATTGATAGAAGTAATGAATTATTAATGCAAAACCAAGAAAATGCATTTTGTTTGAAAACACTTGATGTGATATGCAAACATGAACTAAATGACCTAGAAATGACGACAAACCAAAACAAAAAATTGTAAAACTAAACGTGTGCACCTGAAAATGTGTTGAGGACTGCAATGAAGACTGGAAATGTTGTTGATTCTAAAATTTTCACTGACTGGGACACTTATGCCATTCTGGTGGACTTAGTCCCAGTTCTGGAAAACTGGACTAGAGCCCATTTTAGCCAAATGGGTATCTGAATCTACAAAAATTTCTTAAAAATAGGCACAATGGGGTTAAGTCACCACTAATAGTGATTTAGTCCACTTTGACTTTTTTGAAAAACCAAAAGTGGAGTCGGAAGCTCTTGTTCTGCTCTTTCTGTTCCTCCAGGTGTCTAGTTCTAAAATTGCCAAATTCGGGCCTATAAGTGATTTTTTGTTGATATTTTGACCTTTCCAAAAGGGAAATGACTCCAAAAATTTTGAAATCTATTCTTCAATCATGTCCAAGCCATCCAAGCACCTAAATCTGCAATCACACAAAGGAAGAGAAAGAAAATGTTGATTGTTAGGGATTGTGGGTTTGCCTTGGTCAAACCTCATTTAGGTAATTAAACCAAAATAATGAAATAAAGTAATGAAGCATGAAACATGAAACAATGCAATTAGCAACTTTCCATGATGATTGACCTTGGAATACTACAACAATGGATGAATAATCTTTCTCTTCAATGCCTTAGAAAGCTATCTTGATGACTTAGAATGCTAAAACCCTAGCTTTCCTAACTTGAAAGAGATAATGGATGATGATGAATGGTGATTGAATAAAAATTACCAATGAATGATGAATTAGGGTTTAAAGGTCCGCTTTTATAGAAGAGAGTCAGGGGAATGCCTAGAATAAGGATCATAATCAAGGGCCAAGATTAAATTAGAAAATAATTTAATCAATGGTGGAGGTTAATTGAGAGAAGAAAGACATGGATTAATAACGACTAGAGGTGGAAGATAAGATTAGCACAACAAAGAGGCTGTTGGAGAAATTAAATAATAAAGATTATTTAATTTAGGTGGCCAACATAAATAAAGTATTAATAATTAAATAATTAAAAATAATTATTTAATTATAGAGGAAAGGTGGAGTGTTAAACATTAAATAATTAAAAACAATTATTTAATTGGGGAGATATAACATTTATTTAATTATAGAGAGAAAAGGCTAATGAATAACTAAATAATTAAAATAATTATTTAATTATAGAAGAAGAGGGAAAAACTAATATTTAATTCAAAAGTAGGGAAGAAAGGACCATTAGACTCAAATGCTTAATAAAAGTCAAGAAAAGTGTGAAAGTCATTTGCAATTCTTTACAACACCTTTACAAGACATGCATTTTATTCAATTTGCAAGGGCCCAAGACCTAATGTGGATGTGTAAAACACCTCACAACACTAAATGAATGCCTCATTAAGTCCAATTTATCATCAATTATGCCCAAATCAAGCAAGATATACATTTTTTTGTGACACATTTAGCTCCCACTTTAGTGAGAGGATGAACTTGCTTCAAAATCACACTAAAGTAGAAATTCAAGAGGAGTCCAATCGTAACAATGTGTATGGTCTAGGATGAAAAAGATCAAAGGATGTTGTGCAAGCCCCTAGGATCTAAGTGTTGGATGTTGCTTATATGTGGTTGCCATTGATGTGAAAACTATTGGAATTAATGTCTTTAACGTTCTATATGTCAAGGATATTAAGAAAATTGTAATAAAATAAGTTGCAGGTTATCAGTGATACAATGAATTTCAGTCTATTGTCTAGCTCAGTATGTTGATGATAAGAGGTTGTGGATTAAAGGGTTTGTTGTTGATTATATCTAGTTTATCCACATAAATTTTCAAAAATCTGCATGAAGATTTGATCTAGTTATCAGTATCTATGTTCTGACAGTTATTATGTTGCTTCAGTTGGTGTTCCTGAAAGATGATAATGTGATTCTAGTAACTTAAGTTGTTTTGGATTCTTTTGTGGTGACTCATGATGCTTGTGGATGTTTCTAGATCATGCTCTATCTATTTTGTACATCTACATTGATCGTTGTGCTCGCGATTGGTGATTTTCTTTTGCGTATTCATGTTTTCATGTTCATGGCCAAGAAGGTGATTGTAGCGTGTTGTGGATCTTCGAGGAATAATTTTTGAAGTTGTTTCATGTTTGAGGATGTTTTTTTGGGTCTTTTCTATGTTGTGGCTGGCATTGGTTGATTCACATTGATAATTAATTATCTTTTGGGCCGACAGTTTGTACAAATTTTACATTTTATTAAGGTTGACATGTAGATGATGCTATTCTTGGTTGCAGATATATATATATATATATATATGAGTAATGTTTTATACCATTTGATGGTATGGTGTGTTTGAATAATGTTCTAATCTTTCAAAGGAAGACGAAGAGTTAGAAGAAGAGTGAGAAAAAGTTTATGTGCTTAACCGAAACTGTAATTATGCATTAGCATATGTTATTTTATCAGTTCAAAATCTTGTGGATGTAATCCAAATATTTCTGTAAGACAATGTGTCTTCCCTTGGGCAGTAATCCTTTTGGTATTTGAGCAGTGAGCTCTAGGCAGTGTGCCTGAATGCATGTGCATTCCCCATTTATAATTCTTTATACTTTTAATAGGGTATAATCTTGTGGACTAACCTCCACCATGGTTTTTCCCCTAACAGGGTTTCCACGTAAAAAATCTTGGTATTATGTGTGTTTTTGATGTGGTGATGGATTATGCTTTCATGTTTATTTATCAGATCTAAGAATAAGTTAAATAAGTATAATCTCTATGACAAGTTATTCACCCCCCCTCTCAGTTGTCTACCCTGGTGCTGCCAAAAATTTGTATCAAAGCAGGTTCCTCATAAGAAGTTTAATAGCTTGAGGTGATCTGGGATGGCGACTTATAAGAAGGATAGTATAAGATTTGATGGAACTAATTATTCTCTATGGAAGAATCGAATGGAGTGTCATCTGAGATGCATTGGTGAGCCCTACTGGAACATTACAAGGAATAGGTATATCATCCCACAGAATGGTCCTTCTACTGCTGTTGAGATTAAGGATGTCGAGTACAATATCAGGGCTAAGGAAGCATTGTTGAGTACTTTGACTGATTCCAAAATTACAAATGTAATGGAGTTAAAGACTACTTATGAGATATGGAGAAATTTGTAAACTTTGTATGAAGGTGATACCCATGTAAAGATTGCTAAGTTGCAAAGCTTGAAAGGGAAATATGAAATGTTGAGAATGGGTGATGATGAGAACATTACTTATTTTATGTAGAGAGTGAATGAACTTGTGTGTACTATTAGATGTGCTGGTGGAACATTGGAAGAGTCAGAGATTATTGCTAAAGTGCCCAGATCCTTGCCTGTTGCATACAAACCCAAAGCTACTACTATTGAGGAGATCTGCACTATGACAAATGTAACCAAAGACACGTTGATTAGTAAGCTTACTTATTTTGAGTTAAGTGATTTTGGTGATTCTCTTCCTAAGACATAATCTGCATTCAAGGCTACTATCTCTAGAAAGGATAAGTAGAGATATGATCCATGAGAAATTTCTTCTAGAAAAATGTTCAAGTATGAAGAGGAAATGAGAGATATTGAAGAACAGAGAAAACTAGACGATCTTGAAGCACTTATTGTCAAGAGGAAAGTCAAAGGAGAAGATAAGTATAAAGGTAAATTTCCTATTAAATTTTTTTCTTGCAATAAGATAGGTAATTTTTCCTCAAGGTTTCCAGAAATAGTTCCTAAGCGAAGACCTAACAAGCCTAGATTCCAAAGAAAGTGCTATTATGCTACTGACGAAGGTGTGACAGGTGATGAATCTAATAAAGGGAATGTAAGTTAGGACTAATGGGTATTTATTTCTATCAAGGAAAATGATCTAGCCCCTATTGAATCTGCTAGTTTCACAAATGTCGAGAAAGCTCTAGCTGCTATAGTTGAAGAAAAAGATGAATGGGTGATTGATAGTGGATGCTCCCATCACATGATAGGTGATAAAAGTAAATTTGTGATCTTGGAAAAGTATGATGGTGGTGTTGTAAGATTTGGTGATGACAAAGCTAGTATAATTCATGGCAGAGGATCCATTTCTCTTGATGGTAAGCATAATATTGATGATGTCCTATATGTGGAAGGTTTTGAAGCATAATCTCTTATGTATTGCACAAATGGTTGACAAGGGATACAATCTTCAATTCAATGATGGAAAGTGTAGAATATTGGGGAGTTCTGAAAATGTGATTGCATCAGGTACAAAAATAAAAGGTAATATTTTCCACCTGAGTGATGCTAGTAAAATTTGTCTGATTTCTCAAGTTGATGAAAGTTGGTTGTGGCATAGGAGAATATGTCATATAAACTTTGATAATATTATCAAGATAAGCTCTACTTAGGGAGTGAGAGATCTTCCTAAGTTGATAAAACCGACTAATGCCATATGCAAGGAATTTCAGTTAGGGAAGAAAACTAGAGTTTCATTTCGGAGCAAACAACATTGTTCAAATGAAGTGTTGGAGCTTGTGCATATTGATTTGTGTGGCCCTTCTAGATTCAAAAGTTACAATGATACAGGTATTTCATGTTACTTATTGATGATTATTCTAGAATGATGTGGGTTACTTTCTTAAGGGAAAAATTTGAAGCTCTGGAGAAATTCAATATTTTTAAGGCTATGGTTGAGACAGAGACAAGTCTGAAGATTAAACGTATAATATTAGATAGAGGTGGTGAATTCACTTCTAGCGAGTTTAATTCTTTTTGTGAAGAGCATGGGATAAAGAGACAATTATCTACCTCGTGGACCCCTCAACAAAATGGAGTTGTGGAGAGGAAGAACAGGACAATTGAAGAGCTGCTAGGACTATGATGCTAGAAGGAAATGTTCCTCATATTTATTAGAGAGAAGTTGTGAGTACTATTATTTACACACTAAACTAGGTACAAGTCAAAGGTGATATCGGTAAGACTCCTTATGCGCTATGGTATGGTCATAAACCTACTGTTAGATACTTCAAAATATTTTGGAGTAAATGCTTTATCAAAAGAGATGAAGGGATAGGAAAGTTTGATGCTATAAGTGAGGAAGAATTTTTTATTGGTTATTCTACTAAAAGTAAATCCTACCGGTGCTATAATAAGAGATTGAGGAAAGTAATTGAAAGTGCTAATGTCAAGGTTGATGAAGAAATAGTTAGACCATCTAGAACCTGTGGATATGATTCAAATGATTAGAATGACAGTACATGAAAGAAACTTTAGACTTCAAATTAAGTTTAGATCATTTTGGTAAATCAGGAAAATCAAGAGGAAGGAACTAGTGATAGTGTAGAAGTGAGATCACAAGAGCCTGAAGTTCAAGAACATCCTAAGACTGTAAGGTATGTAAGACTAAATCATTTAGAAGATCAGATTATTGGTGACAAGAAAAAAAGAGTTCAAACTAGGAGAAGAATTATAGAAGAATACCGTTTGATTTCAAAGACTGGGCCTAATTGTGTCAATGAAGCATGCAAAGATGAACATTGGGTGGAAGAAATGAAAGAGGAGCTACTGCAAATTGAGAAGAATGATACATGGATTCTTGTTCCTATACCTAAGGAAAAAAATGTAATTGGAACTAAATGGGTCTTTCAAAACAAACAAAATGAGCAAGGTGAAGTTTTTAGAAACAAAGAAAGACTTGTGTGTAGAGGATATTCTCATATGGAAGGAATTGACTTTGAAGAAACTTTTTCCCCTGTTGCTAGGATTGAAGCTGTGAGACTATTTCTTGCTTTGCTACTTACAAAAACTTCAAAGTTTATTAGATGGATGTCAAGTTAGCATTTCTAAATGGTGAACTAGAATAAGAAGTGTATGCTGAGCAACTTGATGGATTTCAATTGACTCATCAGGGAGATATGGTTTTCCGGTTGAAGAAAGTATTGTATGTGCTTAACCAAGCCCTTAGAGCATGGTATGCCAAATTGGATAAATATTTGTTGAAGCTTGCATTTAATAAAGGTATTGCTGATAGTAATTTGTATTTAAAGATTGATCAGGATAAAGATTTGATTGTTGAAGTCTTTGTTGATTATATAATTTTTGGAGGAGATGATAGTTTGTGCATGAAGTTTTTTTATGAGATGCAGAGTGAGTTTGAGATGTCTATGATTGGAGAAATGAAATTATTTTGGGATTGCAAATTACTCAGATAGATAAGGGGATCTTTATATCTCAGTCCAAGTATGTGAAAGAATTGCTAAAGAAGTTTGGTATGGAAGATTCAAAGCCAGTTGGTACACTTATGGTGACTGGATGTAAGTTGACACAAGATGATGATTCTCCTAAAGCAAATTAGACTAGATATAGATCGATGATTGGTGGATTGCTCTATTTGACTCAAACTAGACCTGATATGATGAATTTCGTATGCATTGTTGCAAGATTTCAAGCTGAACCTAAGGAATCTCATGTTACTGATGTGAAGAGGAATTTTAGGTACTTGAAGGGGACAGTTGATTTTGGCCTATGGTATCCTAAAAAAGATGACCTTATTTTGAGTGCCTTTACTGATGCTGATTGGGTAGGAGATGTGAATGACAGAAAGAGTACTAGTGGAGGTGAATTTTTCTTGGGAAAGAAGCTAATTTCATGGTTAAGTAAGAAGCAAAAATCCATTTCTTTATCTACTATAGAGGCAGAATACATTGTTGCTGCTAACAATTGTACTCAAGTATTGTGGATGAAGCAGATGTTGAAAGATATTAGAGTTGTGTATGATGGACCTATTGCTATATTATGTGATAATTCAAGTGCAATTAACATTTCTACTTGAATCTGGTGCTACATTCAAAAACCAAGCATATATCTATCAAGCTTCACTTTTTGAGAGAGAAGGTGAGTGAGAAGGAAGTCAGATTGGAGTATGTGCCCACTAAGGAACAAATTGCATATATCTTTACGAAACCTTTGCCTAAGGATAATTTTGAGTATCTTAGATGGAAGCTAGGGGTGATTACCCCTCCTAATCAGAATTAAGATACATTGACTTGCATTAGTCCATGCATTTCATAGTCATATCTTGATATGGATTGATGTTGTGGTGGCTGCTACTTAGGAGGAGTAGTGAGATGTTTAGAAATATGGTTCGAAGCTTGTGTGGAGAAAAATAATGTCTATCTTTGTCTTTGATGTCAAAGGGGGAGAAGAGTCATGTGAAAAATTGTGAAAGAGTTGAGGAGAAAAGAGTCAAAATCTAAGGGGGAGAAAGTGCTAAGAGAAAGTTGCATTGATGGTGTTTTTCACATCATGTGTTTCCATCAATGTCAAAGTGGGAGATTTTTGGATGTTTCTGATATGTGGTTGTCATTGATGTTAACACTATTGGCATTAATGTCTTTAAGGCTATATATGTGAAGGATATTGAGAAAATTGTAATAAAATAAGTTGCAAGTTGTCAGTGATGTAGTGAAGTTCAGTTTGTTGGCTAGCTCAGTATGTTGATGATAAGATGTTGTGGATTAAAGGGTTCGTTGTTGATTATATCTAGTTTATCCATGTAAAGTTTCAGAGATCCGCATGAAGATTTGATCAAGTTATGAGTATATTTGTTTTGACAGTTATTTTGTTGCGTCAGTTGGTGTTCGTGAAAGATGATAATGTGATTCTACTAAGTTGAGTTGTTGTGGATGCTTCTGTTGCAATCCATGATGCTTTTGGATGTTTCTAGATCATGCTTTATCTATGTTGTACATTTTTATTGATCGTTGTGAGCTCGTGATTGGTTATTTTCTTTTGTGTGTTCATGTTTCCATGTTCATGGCCGACAAGGTGATTGTAGCATGTTGTGGATCTTCGAGGAATAATATTTGAAGGTGTTTCATGTTCGAGGATGTTATTTTGGGTCTTTTTTATGTTGTGGCTGACATTAGTTTATTCACATTGATAATTATTTATGTTTTGGGCCAACAATTTATATACATTTTACATTTTATTGAGTTTGACATGTAGATGATGTTATTCTTGGTTGTGGATATATATGAGCTATTGTTTATACCATTTTATGGTATGGTGTGTGTGAATAATGTTCTAATCTTTTGAAGGAAAAGGTAGAGTGTGAAGAAGAGTTAGCAAATGTTTATGTGCTTAACCGAAACTGTAATCAAGAATTAGTAGATGCTATTTTCTTAGTTCAAAATCGTGTGGATGCAATCTAAATGTTTCTGTAAGATAGCGTGTCTTCCTTTGGGAAGTAATCCTTTTTGTATTTGAGTAGTGAGCTCTAGGAAGTATGCCTAAATGCATGTGCATTTCACATTTATAATTATTTATACTTTTAAGAGGGTATAATCTTGTGGAGTAACCTCCATCGTGGTTTTTCCTCTAATAGGGTTTCCACATAAAATATCTTGGTGTTATGTGTGTTTCTAATGTGGTGATGGTTTATGATTTCATGTTTATTTATTAGATCTAAGAATAAGTTAAATAAGTATAATCTCTGTGACAATTGATTCACCCCCCCTCTTAGTTGTCTACCTTTGTGTTTGTAACACTAAGATCCTAAGTCAAACCAACATAATCACAAAAGGACGCACACAAGGTGAATTATTTGCAGGAAGACAAGATGCATGATCATACAATGGAAAGAACGAGAAGGAAGAGAAGTGAAAAGGTGGATAAATCTTCAACCTTTTTTCCATCATGTTGTGGATCAGAACTAGGTTGTTTGTCCAAAAATGCATACTCACTATGAGGCAATGGAACTCTTGGTTTTCCACCGAGTGAGAAGTCCTAAAAGGTGAGAAACATACACTCATCTCTGGTATGCACTCACACACACGCAAGTGGCTATGGGGAAATTCATGCCTTGGATTTGGATTCCCATTCAACCATACCAAAGTTATACCTCTTGATAACTTTGACAAGGACCACAAAAGAAAATGACTTTTCAAGCTTCATGAGACAAGAAAAACTTCGTATGCTTGGAGCTCATGAAAAAAGAAATGTTGTAAATGAAAAATAGTGTAATGGAATGGTCAAATGGATTTTGCTTACTTTGTGCAATGTATCATCTTAAGGAACATCATGTCTAATGTCTCCAAGAGAGGAAAAGTGCAAATGGTCTCATCTTGTTTCCAAGAGAGGACAAGTGCAAGGTCTCATCCTGGGCAACATTGTACCTAATGCTTCCAAGAGAGGAAAGTGCAAGAAAAAGAAAATCACACAATGAAATGTGAGTGTCGATGTATGCCCCCACTTTAAAGCAGTTGCTAACACTAGGACTATGAGAAATTTCTTTAAAGTAGAAGAAGAAAACATGAGAGCTTACTCAGAAATTCCTATGCCAAGTCATATGTTTCCTATAAGCTATGTCATGGAAAAGGTATTATGTCACATGCGAGCCAACTTAAGGCATGTCATCCACATCCCAAGCTTGCTCTTATATGTTCATGAAAGATTAACAACTAGCCAAAAGAGGCAATGATAGGTGGCATATGAGGACAAGGCTACCTAACCCTTTTCCCCCACTTAGTGCAGGACAAGGGTGAGCTGAAATGATTTATAAGATGTGCGGTAGAATGAAAATAAATATCAACTAGAGGAATTAGATGCCCCCACATAAGCGATAACACCAAACTCCTTAAGATGTTGTATTTTACTACTCAAAGTGTTACATTCATTAGTAGAATGACCGTGAACTCTATGATAGGCACAAAAGGAAGTCTTGTAATAGGATTTCTTTCAATTTTTTGAAGGAAGGGATATGAAGTGATCTTGGAGGAGTCTCGACAAGATACCCTCTTGATGAATGGTAGAAGGTGGTCCTTTAGTTTGTGACAAAGATATATCTTGCTTAGTATTAGTTGTCATACCTATGCAAGACTATTTAGATTGTGATATTTTGTTTTCTCCTTTATAGGAGGGTGTAAAATATAATGAATTCAAATCATTAGTGTTTTGTGAAATGTCGTTTACATTAAGCGGGGATGTATTTATTTGTTTCATTTCTTGCAAAGGATAAATTTCAAGACTACTAGTGTGTATCAGTTCAAGATGCTTTACTATTAAAGTTGGCTTAGAAGAGTCTTGTGTGATAGTGTGGATGTTGATTGAAGGCTTGGTGATTTCTATTAAAGGACAATAACCAAGACCATAAGTTGTTTCTTGCATGTTAGGATCGATGGGGACACGAATACCTTGTTCATAAGCACCACATCCTTTTCCACTATATCCAAGTTGTTTCATAAGCTCATAACCTTTTCCATAAAGCTTTTTCATTGCTTTTGAATTGAGTTGTTGGTCATTTTCATGTTCATCAAAGGTTGTGTAATTTGTTATGTTTTGGTCTAAAGTGGTTGAGGTGGATGCTTTTCAAGGGTCTTCTAAGTTTTATGTTGACATGATTTCTTTTTTGTTTCCCTTGTTAGAGTCTTTTGTTGTGATCTTGTATTCTTCCATGAGTGTTGGTGTGAAATCTAAGGAACCCCAATCATCATCTAATAGCTTCGTGACTTGTTCAATTTTTTTTCCATTGTCATTTTGTTGCACAAGTTCTACTTGTGTAGGTGATGTTGATGTGTTCAAGGGATTTTATTTGTTTTTTTCAAGCTATAAGACACTATAAGGCTCAGGATCAATGTCAAGTGTGTACACTTGATTTTTGTAGATGTATTTCATTTTACGATGAAGAGTAGAAGGCACGCCATTCATTGCATGAATCCATGGTCAGCCTAAAATGAGATTATATGAAATATTGTTAGGCATAACATGAATTGGTGTATCCAATGGTTACCTCCCCAACTGTAAGAGGCAAAGTGATCACACCAAGGGGTTGTTTTCCTAGATTTTCAATTACATTGATAGATAAATAGGCAGGTTGAATATTTTATTTATCAACACCAAGCCTATCTAAAAGGGTCACATTACACGCATTAACCCCCAAGCCATTGTCAACAAGGGTTTGCTTTATCCATTTTATTTTGTATTGAGATATGATTATGAAAGCTTCATTTTTTTTGCACTTCCAAAGGGGGGAGTTCACATTGGTGGAAAATAATGTTAGCATTCAATCCTTGAATTAGGGCTGCTATGTCATTTGGTTGTGCATGAGAAGGGATAGGAATTTTTTATAAGGCCGTTTGAAGCATAGTGTGATAGTTAGGTGAATTTTGAAGTAGATCCCATAATGATATCTTTGCAGGAGCATTCTTGAGTTGTTCAACAAGATCATACTCCCTAGGAGTTAATCACGGAGCACTAGGCAAGATGGGATTAGGAAAAGGTAATGGTATTGGGGTGGGTTGTTGTGGTCATGGATTATTTCTTGTGGGATATGTGTGATCAATGGTATGATGATTTAGTTGCTGCGAAACATTATTCTTAGGTGGGTAAAGGACAAATTTAGGTTTATTTTGAGTTGGAGGTTTGTTTGAAGGTGGATAAAGGATGAGTTTAGGTTGGTTTTGAGTTTTTAATTTGTGTGAAGGTGGGTAAAGGGTTAGAGGATTCTTAGGATGTCCCATGGGGTATGTATGAGGTCCATTGATCAAGGGGGGTCTAATGGACACTTACACATTCATAACCTCAACAGTCTTGGTTTGATGTATCTCTAATAAAGGGAAATCTAGAAGCACGTTTTTATCGTTAGCGAAGGAAGACACATTTCACTTTTCTAACACCATGGTATTCTCACTAGGAGGATATTTTTAGGAGAACTATGAATAAAATTTTCTTGACATTCGTGGATTGGTTTTTCTAAAATGTCTTCATCGCAAGTAGGGGAATCATCAATGGTTGAATTTTCTTGCTCAATAAGGGTTTCTCTAGGAGAAGGGGAACAACTAAGATACTCATGACGTTCATTAATCAAAGTATCTTCTTCACAAATAGGAGAGATAATAGGAGAAGAAAAAATGTTATTGTCATGATTACCTATGGTTTTGTTGTCCTCTTCATAAATGTCTTGTCCATTAAGAGAGGTAAGAGGAGAGAAACAACTAGGATTATCAAAATGCTCAGTGATTGGTTCTTCTACCAAAATATCCTCGTCACCAATAGGAGAGATATTAGGAGAAGAAAAAATATGATCATTAGGAATGTCCAAGGTTGTATTCTCTTTCACTAAAACACTCTCATAGGGAGGGGGTAGGAAATTTTTCTTAATATGACTAAATATGCAAGGTACTAACATTGTCTGAACAAAAATGAAAAACACATGTTACCATTTCATTCAATCTTTCAGTAAGGTAAACAATGTATATCGAAAGATGCAAAATGCTTTTATCCAATGTATGAAAAACTTTAAGAATGTAAACAATGTATATGCAAGAAATAAAAGAACTTTTAACAAACTTATGCATAGTTTTATGAATAGAAACATTGTGTATGTGTTACCCTCTAAAATTTAAGACATGCATTTTTTCTTCCTTGAACTAGAATGGTCTTCTTTTCATGCCTTTAATTCGTTTATGGTCGTGGTCCTTGCAAATTCCATAACCTTTATCCCGTAATCTTGTGATTCTATGAATTAGTCGCTAGGTTCAGAAGTTATAGAAGTACCCAACTACCCGATCCTCCTTTCACTCATCCTCACCTAAGTGATTGATGTGCCATAAGTTCTTAAAATCTTAGAACCTGTGATATACAGTTTTTTGGTTCAAATTTTTTGTGATCCCACAATTTTTCAAGAATTTTCCTTGGTTTTTGAATGTCGCCAGCCCATTTAATTATCTGTATAGTGTATCATGTAGCTATCTTTTCGAGAGTTACAAGATGTAGATTTAATCTCCAAACACACTCCTCAACCAATGGTGCATTAATTAGACCTCTTAAATGGAAAGTGTAACAAAATATTTCTAAGGTGGTGACATTGTATTACTAGATTGAGGGTCATCATTACCTACTGACATAATTAAATAAGCCATTTGTAGAGTAAGGTGACGGTACTACAGAAATATGGTTTCCTTATTGACCAAGCAATAATTCAAGATGGTACTTCCTAGTGATGTTAGAGAATGGGAAGATGAACCTGTGCCTATCGTTCAACCTAATTTAAATTGGCCAGAAGAAGAAAAAATTGACATCATTTCTCAGCTATGTTCACTAGCCTACAAGGAGAAAACCAGCTATGCCGAGTATAGCTGGGTTATCCTCGTTTTAGAAAAAGAAGAAGAACGAGCTGAATTTCACAACTTAGTCATATAAATGTAGTTGGAATTGTTCAGGCTTCTGGCTCCTCTAGCGGTTTAGCAGCATGCATGAATCTTTTCACAATGCGTAATGATAATGTCTTTTTAGAAATTGTTTCTGTCTCTGAATCTTTTTGTCTTCCGGTCATTTTCAAGACCGTTATTTTTGTAATGTAACAGTTTTGGTGTGCCTATATATAGACCTCCAAATTAATATGGAGAAAAGGGGAAAAGGGGAAAAGGCAATTAGGTTATCTTTCATACAATTTATTGTATAGGACATTAAGTCTGTGAACTCATTTTTTGAATGGAGAAATAAAGAAAATATTTTTGAATCCTTGAGTTCTTTCATGTTTTCTTTAAATGAGCAGTGAACTATATTTCTTTGTGAATCCTTCTCTGATGTCTTTCTGCTATGATGAACTGTATGCGTATTTAGTTCTAAAACTTTGAATTTGGATAAAATTACTCTTGAAAGGGTCTGTTGCTTTTCTTTTTCCTTGGATATAATTCATTGGTGTAAGAATGATGAACTTTGTGTCATTTACTAGCATTAAAGAATCACGGTTTCAACATTTCACATCTATTTCATGTTTATGGATAAGTGTTAGTTACCTTTTCTACTTTTTGGTAAAAATAATACCCATATTCTAATTCATTTTGAATCATATGAAGGTAGTTGTGACTTCTAAAATAAGCAGGGAGTCAATTTGTAAATCTTTCCATCTGACTGAACTATTAGTTTTTTTGTGTCTTTCTTCCTAGGCGTTCGTGAGTCATTTTCAGAATTATTTCCAAAAAGCATAAATCCAAACCAATAGTATGAAAAAGTGAAAAGTAATTTTATCCATGTTATGCAAAATTTCAAAAATGTGAGCATTTTCAGATCTAATGATGCTTGCTATTGAAATGATTTCAAAAATGACTACCCTAAATTGATGTTTTTGAGTTAGATGCATAAAAAAAAATGTTCTAAAAAATTTCCATACTTATAGTATATGATACTAGTAGGCTTAGGAATCATAGAATTGATGTTTTTGATGTTGTACCAGACAGTTAAAAATATGGACTGGGACTAAGTCGCCTAGAATGGTGAATTAGTCCCAGTTAGGGTTTTTTCAAAAAATTTAAAAAAATTTAAATGGTTTTCTTGATTTTTAGTATGTATGACCTGAATACTAAAAGAAAATGTAGTTGTCAAATGTTTTTCAATGATTTAAAATGCAAAAATGCAAACTAGATGCACTTTCACTAATGCAAAATTTGAAACCCTAGAATGCAACTTAAAATTCAATGCAAGCTAATTCTAGGATGATAATGGACTCCAAATAAGAAAAGAAGGTATTTGAAAAGCAAGTTCACCAAAATGAACCATAAATTTTTGGGGATATGCACTCTCTTGCGCTTCTAGGGTTTTTCACCTAAAAGGAGAAGGTATCCCACAAAAACTTGGGGGTCAACTCAAGACTAATGCTAATATGATTGAAATATGCCCTAACAGAATTCCCTAAGTGAAAAGAATTGATAGAAGTAATGAATTATTAATGCAAAACTAAGAAAATACACTTTTTTTGAAAACACAATGTGATATGCAAACACGAACTAAATGACCTAGAAATGACCATGAAACAAAATAAAAATTGTAAAGATAAATGTGAGCACCTGGAAATGTGTTGAGGACTGGAATGAAGACTAGAAATGCTACTAATTATGAAATTTTGACCTATTGGGACACTTACGCCATTCTAGGCGACTTAGTCGCAATTCTAGAAAATTGCACTGGAGCCTATTTTAGCCAAATGGGTATCTAAATCTATAAACATGTCTGAAAATAGGTATAGTGGGATTAAGTCATCACTAATGGTGAATTATTCCACTTTGGCTTTTCTGAAAATCTGAAAGTGGAGTTGAAAGCTCTCGGTCTACTCTTTTTGTTCCTCCAAGTGTCTGGTTCTAAAATTACCCAATTCAAGCTTGTAAGTGAATTTTTGTGGATAATTTGACCTTTCCAAAATGGAAATGACTCCAAAAAGTTTGAAACCTATTCTTCAATCATGTACAAGCCATCCAAGCACCTAAATCTGGAATCACACAAAGGAAGAGAAAGAAAATGTTGATTGTTAGGGATTGGGGGTTTTCCTTGGTCAAACCCCATTTAGTTATTTAAACCAAAATGCTGAAATAAAGTAATGAAACATGAAACATGAAAAAATGCAATTAGAAACTTGGAATGATGATGGACCTTGGATTTCTGCAACAATGGATGAAGAATCTTGCTCTTGAATGCCTTAGAAAGCTATCTTAATGACTTAGAATGCTAAAAACCTAGCTTGCTTGACTTGAAAGAGAGAATGAATGATGATGAGTGGTTGTTGAATGAAAATGATGAATGAATCATGAATTAGGGTTTAAAGGTCTCGTTTTATAGAAGAGAGTTAAGTGAATGGCTAGAATAAGGATCATGATCAAGGGCCAAGATTAAATTAGAAAATAATTTAATCAAGGGTGGAGTTTAATTGAGAGAAGAAATGGATGGATAGATAAAGACTTGGGATGGAAGATAAGATTGGCACAAAAATGAGGTTGTTGGAGAAGTTAAATAATCAAGATTATTTAATTTAGGTAGCCAACATAAATAAAATATTAATAATTAAATAATTAAAAATAATTCTTTAATTAGAGGAAAGGTGGAGTGTTAAACATTAAATAATTAAAAACAATTATTTAATGGAGAGGGAAGGGATAATTAAATAATTAAAATACTTATATAATTGGGGAGATATAACATTTATTTAATTATAGAGAGAAAATGCTAATGAATAATTAAATAATTAAAATAATTATTTAATTATAGAAGAAGAGGGAGTAACCAGTGTTTAATTCAAAAGTAGGTCCAAGAAAGGACCATTAGACTTAAATTCTTACATTAGACTTAAATTCTTAATAAAAGTCAAGAAAAGTGTGAAAGTCATTTACAATTCTTTACAACACCTTTACAAGACATGTATTTTATTCAATTTGCAAGGGCCCAAGACCTAATGTGGATGTGTAAAACACCTCACAACACTAAATGAAGGCCTCATTAAGTCCAATTTATCATCAATTATGCCCAAATCAAGCAAGGTATACACTTGCTTTGCATTGAATAGCCATTTGTGGTGCATCCTATCAGCTGATCATTGCATGCATGTGCATGCAACTTCTAGTTTAAGATATTATAATATTTGTTAAATATCTATTATTATCCTACCAACAAATGTTGCAAGAGGAGACCTTATGATAGAATGCTTAACATAATTCATCACATAAAATTTTCCATAAAGATATACAAATGGCTAAGGAGACATTTGATTACAAACATCAGTTAGCAACACAACATATTTTTTATTCAAAAATTGTGTTATTATATAGTTGATGTAACCTAGAAGTTGATTCTTACCAGACTAAGCGAAAATTACAGCAAAGAAATTTTATTCCAATTCATAAATTCACACACAAAGTAAAATCCACACACAAAGTAAAATCCACAAAGTTAAAGAAATATAATGTATTGTTAATCAAAAATTTCTAGGAATCATATGCAAATTAGTAACATTACATAATTTAATTTTCTTGCTCTATTCAAATAAACTTCTTAACACACAATTGTAGATTTTGGTTGTCTTCATTGTTTGATTCTCACTTTATACAAACTTAGACATTGAAATTTCATTCATAGTTGCTAGCCAAAACCCACTCCATACTTCATTCTATCATATTTGAATAGAAATAAATAATAATAATTTCAACTATAGCAAATTTTTGATTTGATGTTCAACAACCCACTTCTTCACTTTCTCCTTGCACACACAAATTTCTACAGCAGCAAAAACACTTCAATTTTTTTTCTGGGTGCCTACCTCTACTCAATGCCTTTTCCCACACCATATTTTTTTTTTTTCTACAATTCCCCTTGTCTTTTCCTCTACTAGGCATATGGTTTCTTGATTGACTATACCTCTTCAACTTCTCATTGCAGCTTGTCCAAAGGTTTGCAATTAAAATAAAATAAAAATAATATACTGAAGTTTCCCAGCTGTAAATAGCCTTGTAAGTATGAAAATTAATTTTACATAGGATATTATTATTATTCTTAAATTTTGAAAATTGATTGGAAAATATTTATTATTATTTAAAATAAAACCAAAAACTGAGACTGCACACTCAAACAAGTAAACTATTTTTTTTGTTGATGCAGATTATGCATGTAGGCATTTGAATGCTCCTGCATCAAAGACACTGGTAGAAATATTGTAAGAATAGGATCACAATGGTGGAGTTTGAGTAGTTGAACTACTCTTCTAGGTTGAATGCAACCTATAATGAACTCCATTGTTGGGTTAAGTGCACAAGATTAATTCTTTTTCCTTCTCTTCGAACACCATGTTGGAATAATTGTCATCTTCCTCCCATAACTCCATTCACCACACTTCTCTCTTCTCATGGATTCACATCCACCATGTGTCATCCTTCTCTACCAAATTATTTCTCCTTTCCTCTCCTTCATGGGATCTAACCCATTAGTAACTAGACTCCACCAAACTCTTATATCACTCATATCACAATCTATTTGTATAAAAATCTTCATCAGATGCCTTATGGAAATTGAATATTTCCATAGGTTCTTCTCCACACTCTTCAACCTTGACTACCTCAAATGGAAATGCTAAAGCATCATCACAAAATACAACATTTACCTCTTAATTCACTTTTGTAAATTCACCATTAGTTGCATTATTAGTAACTTCTACTTTCTTCGATGTGATGCTTGTCTTCTCGCTTTCAATCATTGCAATATTTTCCAACCATTCATTATCTACTACCAAAATATGCGACACCAATTCATCCTCTGCCTCATAAGGATTTTCTATAATCTCTTTGCTTTCTATCACGACATCTTCATTTTTCTCCTCTTTAACTACCTTTGTTGCAGGCTCTTTGTCATTCATTCCATCCTCATCTTCTTTCCTCATGTCAATTTGTTCACTAAGTTGTGCCTCCATTTTTTCTATTTTATCTAATCGCTTGTTTATATTTTTTATCATCCTCCATGTATTATTTTCTTCATACCATCTCCATGCTTCTCAAATCACAGGATTCTTCCTTATGACTACCCATCTCAACTAATGCAATCTTCCACAATTATCACCTCATCCTCTACAATCTGCCATCACACTCTCAATCTACAAAACAAATTATATACTACCTCCCTAGATCTCAATTGCTTAGAGCTTCTCTACCTAAAAAAATCCTCACAAGATCTCCAAAACCATTTCACTCTCCCACAAGTCCTAGTAGATCATCTCCACTCTCAAGATCCCCCACTTTGATACCAAATTATGTAAGTAGGAAGCTAAGTCTTACTAGACTAATCAAAAATTGTAGCAAAGAAATTTTATTCTAATTCACAAATTCACACTCAAAGTAAAATCCACAAACTTAAGGAAATATAATGCATTTTTAATCACAATTTTCTAGGCATCATATACAAATTAGTAACATTAGATAATTTAATTTTCTTGCTCTGTTCAAATAAATTTCTTCACACGCAATTATATATTTATCTTACAATCAAAATATTCATTTTTTGATTCTCACTTTATACAAACTTGGGAATTGAAATTTCATTCATAGTTACCAACCAAAACTCAATCTATACTTCATTCTAACCTCTTTGCATAGAAACAAAAATTTATAATTTCAACTGTAGAAAATTTCTAATTTTTATGTTCAATGCCCCACTTCTTTACTTTCTCCTAGTGCACACACATTTTTTTACAGTAGCAACAAAACTTCATTTTTTTTTGTTCGGGCGCCTACCTCTACTCAATGAATTTTCCCACACCATATTTCTTCTTCTACTACCATTCCCCTTATCTTTTCCTCTCCTAGGAACATGGTTTCCTATTTTACTATACCTCTTCAACTTCTCATAGCATCTTATCCAAAGTTCTTTGTAATTAAAATAAAATAAAAATCATATAATAAATTTTCCTAGCTATAAATAGCCTTGTAAGTATGCAAATTAATTTTACATAGGGTATTGTTATTATTTTTTCAATTTTAAAAATTGACTATCAAATATTTACTAATATTAAGTGATATTAAGCGAAGGATTTTTTATTTATTTTGAGGGACAATAACCAAGACCATTAGTCATTTCTCATTTGTTAGGATCTATAGGGACATGGATACCTTGTTCTCTAGCACCACATCCTTTTCCACTATAACCAATTTATTTCATAAGTTCATAACCTCTTCCATAAAGGTTTTTCATTTCTTTTGGATTCAATGGTTGGTCATAATCAACTTCATCAATTTTTTTTGTGTAATTTGTTTCTTCTTCTAAAGTGGTTGAATTGGATGTAAGTTTCAAAGGGTCTTCCAAATTTTGTGTTGAAATTACTGCTTTTTATTTTCCCTTTTTAGAATATTTTGTTATGATCTTGTATTCTCCTAAGAATGTAGGTGTGAAATCTAACGATCCCAAATCATCTAGCGATAACATTGTAAAGGGTTTAGGAAACCTATATTTTTGTTTTTCTTGCATGAGTTCCACATGTAGTTGGTGTTAGTATTTTTAAAGGATTTTCCTTATTTTTCTCAATGTTCAAACAACTGTTTAGTTCAGGGTTGGATTTTATTATGTACACTTTGTTGTTGTAGACATACTTCATTATACAATTTGTTGGTTATTTTTTTAAGAACCAAACTAATCTCAAGAGATACCTATGGACTTTTCCATTTCTAATACTTAGTACTCCAAAAGGATTGGCCAATGAACAAGTGGAATTTGCAAGACTTCTACTCCTACACTTTCGGTTCTATGAAAGCTGGGAGGGTGATCCCACAATGTATACTCGGGAATTCACATAATTATAATTAAATACATTGTCAATAACAAATAATTCTCATAAAATTACTCAACAACATAGTGCATTAAATAAGTTGGCAGCTTATTTATTAATGTCCTATACTTGGAGAATGAGAAGGAAAAACATCAACAAAAAACAACTACGGTGGTATCCATTTGATAATTTGTAAATTAAAAGTGATTAGTTGATGAATCAACACAAAAACTAAACCATGAGCACTTTGCACAAACTAGTGCCTTTATCCCAATCACGGAGTCAATATCAACCTATATAACCAAACAACAACTCAACAATAGCAACATATAGTTACAAGAAATAGTACATCACATCATGATCATTACTACTTACAAATATCCTAGCACCTAATTCTTATGAGTTAATGATCTCATCCAAACATTTACATTAATTCATTAAATCAATAAGCGGGAATGAAATCAAACATCCATCTTTGATTACTTTCATTCATAACTCATAAAATGAGTACAAGGAGATACAATAGCCATGAAATTGGTATTACTTTGTATTGTAGTTGCTATACTATTATCAAAATTACATATATAACAATTAACTCTAAACTTAAGACAAAAACTCTAAAACATGCTTAGTATTACCCTTACAATTCACAGTATTAATTACAAAGCAACGAACCCCTACTTTCTGGCCCTAAATTCCTTCTTATAGAAATGGAGAAAAACAAGCCTCAAGCTAGAAAGTACACATGTCAAAACCCTATTGGACTGCTATAAGAAATATTCTCCCATTTAGTTACAATGCATTCCCAAGAGGTGGGAGACATGTGGGAAAATCAAAATAGTCTTCATTCATTATTGGAGATTTGGACCAATTTTCAAAATGGGTACAACCAAATAGTTACCTCAAAAAAAATTCCCATGCACACAAAGTGAAAGAATGAAAGCATGAAATAAACATAAAAGAAAAAGACAAGAGATATGTCCACATCTGTAGCCTTGTCATCAATTCAACTTGGAGAAGATGCACTATAATTTCTATACTTTATCAAAAGCCCAATCTGTACTAAATCTAGGCTATGTAGTGCATTCACATCTATCTATTATTTATCATGGTTGTAGTCTTCAAAATTTCAAATCACTAACTCACAATATTTTATGTTAGAACCCCACTCCTTCCAAGTACCCATCTTTCCATGCTAGGAATTCATCTTCAGTGGGCCAATCAAAATTCATGACTTCATCAGCACTCTATCTATAAGGTGCATACTTGGCGACAATCTAGTTAGCTTCCTTATCAAATTCCGGTAGGAAAGTCTCAATGTGAACTAACATATCCATATTTATCTTCAATGTCTCCATATCAAATTTTTGAAAAATTGACATAGCCTGATCTAAAATAACCTTATCTATTTCATTTTTCCACTCCTATAGAGTCTTAATGCTATCATCATTCCTTAAAATGGATGGAAGAAGGCCATGATGTGATTCATGGAAGGATTTTACTAGATCCTTTATTTTTTTCTCCAATAGTTCAATATTTCCCCTGTATCCTTCAATCTTACCTATAAGAACTATAGTAGGTTTAAACTTTTCATGTGGATTGGGATCCTTCTTAACTACAATTCCCATCAATACCAAATCCTTCTTCCTAGAGATCTAGATTTCCATGAGTGGAATATCTCTTTCTCTATCATTGTCAAAATTCCTGATAGCATCCACCATGGATGAATAACTGTAGTGAATACTATTCAACTTTTTATTCACTCTTCTATTCAAATGTTCTAGCATTGTTGCGAAAATCTTCATATTTCTCTTGAAAGTCTCCTCATCATGATGATCACATTTCTCTTTTTATTCACTTATCTACCTAAGCAACTCTTCCATATCAATATAACCTTCAGCTTGTGGCCCTTCTGATGTATCGGGTTCTACTATTGAAATGGGAACACTTCCCATGTTATATGGCACAATTTCCCATGAATAAATTACTTCAGTAGTAAACTCTGGGGGTACATCTTCTTGTGAAGTAGTTGGGGAGTCAACATTGTCCTGCTTAGGCTTTCTAGGTTGCAATCTTTGCAACATATCCTTCAATAATGCTTCCTTTGTCTGCAACTTCATATTTTACTGATCAAGGCCTCCATATTTAACTAACAATTTATTGCACTCTATCCCAAGCTTATCCTTTTCTCGAGTCACAAAATCTATAGTGTCCCTTCTGAATTGTGCAACATGAACTGACATATTTCTAGCTTTTAAGGTTGATGTTTCTAACACTCTTTATTATTAGGCCTCCCCTGTAGTTAGGTGCAGGCTTAGCAATATCAGGTTTTCTTGTGCTTGGGGCTAAAGACCATATAGCTAAGGCTTCCCATTATTGACTTAAAGTAGAGCCTTGTAATGCAAGTACAACTTCTTCTTTTGTATCATAGAGAGGCCTACCACATTTCTTTATTGTGTCAAAAGCTATGGTAGAAGCAAGATCCCATTCTAGTAGCAACAAAATTCCACTAGTTCTTACCAATTCTCGACCCTCCTTTGTAGTAATTTTTTGGAATCTAGTTCTCATTTCATTTAACACTTTTCTTTGGATGATAGCATATGGAAATTCTAGGTGAAGGCTTCTTTCTATAGCTAAGATTTTTACATATTCATCTCTTTTATCCCTATATGAAAATTACATAAAAGCTTGAGACTTTATAAATGAGTCATCATCTAAGAACTTTGCACATGCTTCAACCTAAATATCATCTCTTCCATTGAGTCTAGTGAGATCAACTTTACTCAATCTTGTTTCCAATTGACATGTTTCCCTTACTATTGGTGCAATGGGAGCTCCTTCTTGCATTTATTGCTCTGACACCCAAATTTCATCATTTGAACGTTCATCATAATAGTCCACTAGACTAGTGGCTTCAACCTTTTTTTTTTCAATGGTGGCTCCCTTGGTGGTAATTCACTAGGTGGTGGGGAATCAATGTTCACAATTTCAGGCCCTACCAACCTTGGTAGAGATGAGAGTGGTACTTGTGGCACAGGAGAAGGAGGCTTGTACTCCTCTAGCTGAGAGGGAGTAGGGGCTTCATCAATTTTATTTTCCTTACTCTTTATCCTTACAAATAATTTTATTCTTGGTTCCTCAAGGGCTTGTGATGTAGATTTTTCTCCTATAGCAAGGATTTCTCCTCCACTATGTTCTTCTGCAATTAGAGCTTTCCCTTTATCTTTACTTAGTACCCCTTTAGTTTCAAGGTGGCCCGCTATTGAATCAAAATTCCTTGCTACAAGCTCCACCTTTTGTATTATATCTTCATCCTCTGGGAGAACTTTGAAATTAGGTTCTTCTTTCTTTTATTTTTCTTTGCATTTTATTGAATGCAATCCATCTTTCTAGTCCTTTTCCTACTCCAAAGTGTGTGACACATTTCTTATTATATCTTCTAGATATTGGAAAATGTGGACAAATTTGTAGCTCTTGTTTCTTTCTTATAACCAAGCCATAAAACCTTCAAGGTCATATTTGACCCTCTCAACTGACCTTCACATGTAGTAGTTTTTGAGTATATGAAGGATGTTATTCCAACCTCCCTTGGTCATTACAAAACTAGAAAAAAAAGTGTACCAAGGAAAGAAATTTTATTTTCCTTGATTCAATAAGTGTTCATTTTATACACTTCCTAATTGCCTCATAACCTCAAGGAAACCAATTCTTTCTGGCACAAATCTAGGCAGCAAGTGAGGTGCTACCATGGAGCCATGTACTCTTGAGATAGTGTAATTAGGGTATGAAATAACATCTCCCCAATTATGATCAACTCATATCTCAGGCTTTCTCTCCTTGGGTCTTAAGAAATCATGTAGAGCAATGGGAATTCTGCGTAAATTCACAATCAAGATTCTCTTCAATTCAGAAGTAAACAAATTTTGGTATGTCACATAGTCATATGTCCTATCATCTTTGTCCAAGACTGTGGTCTAGCATTGCACGGGCAGATTCAAGTCACTCGTCTTTCTTTCCAAGACAATATTGTGTCCAAAGTAAATTTCACCATTGTATAGAAACATGTGCATCAACAATGAATATGAACTGAATCTCACTCCCAATTCACCCTCCTTCAACCTTATTAGTCCTTCATGCACTCTTTCTGAAAGAAACCCCATATAATCATATACTACACAATATTTGTGTTGTTGGATATGGGTAGCCATATACATCCATTCCATTGGCATTCTAGAGACAGGATCATAACCAACTATTTGGCGAATGGAATAGAAATTCCTTTTGAAGTAGGAAACAAAATAGTTAATAGGGAGAGGCTCTTTATCATGTGGTCCTATTACAATCATCTGACTTGCAACTTCTACTAGGAATTTTGATAGGATGTGGACTCTGAAGGAAATATTGGTTTTATCATACTCTTTCTTAAGAGTGTATTCGTTTATCTTATTCATTTCATCACTCCACCTAGTGATCTTGAAAACAAGACCCAATTCCTCCTTAGTGATTTTGACCATTTCTTTCCCATAATATGTTTTGATAGTCCTTCTAACTAGGTCATAATTAGTAGCTATTTCCTTAATCAAATCAACATCCATATAAACATTTAGCACAATCAACTTTCGCAAGTCACAGTTCCAAGGGTTTCCTATTGGGATACCCATATTTTTATTCCTAAACTAGCTATAAAAAAATTCCCATCCAGTATAAGGAAATTTGGCATCCTTGGTAAAATAGCTCCTATCAAATAGACCCTCTGCTTCTTATGGACCTCTAGGAATCCATTGTCCTTTAGGTTTGTCACTGATTGAGGGTGGTAATTGATCCATGAGGTCTTTATTTAAAGTTATTTCGAGCATAGAAGCTTCCCCTTTAGAAAAAGACACTTTTACTTTAGGAGCCATAACACAAGAGGTACTACAAGGTAGGGTTTTTGGTTTATTTGAACAAGGCCTATGGATTTTTTGAGGGTTTGACACGATTTATGAAAATGTAGAATTAACAAATTATTATTTATGAATGTTAAACCTTTAAAATGTTGAACCAAGAAAACCTTAACAAAATCAAGCTTGAGAAACCACAACTTATCAATAATGCTGGAAGGAGGGAAACAATTCACTTACTAGTTTTCTTCAAAGGTTGACAACCCTGGTTCCAATGTCACAAAATGTTGAGATACGACAACATGAGCTCCTTGAGTGTGGGTATGTGCAGGATCATCATGGGAAAAACAGACCCTTAAGTGGTAAAAAATCAAGAAAAATCAAAGTTAGGAAACTTGACATAAAAATTTGAATAAGTTATCTATATTATTTCAAAAATATGTAAGAATAGAATCTATAGAAAATTGAATATAGTTTCTAAACTGCTAGGTTTTTTTTAAAAAAGAAAAAATCTATTTGGTGAAAATTTGAAATTTCAATGTAGTGATACATAAATTTCAGGGAAAAAATAAGAAGTAGGTGTCTATCTGACCACCCTAACGACAACAAATGATAATATTTTTTTACAAGATTTTAGATATAAGGAGAGGACTCATGTCTCGATGTGATTCATATTTGTTTGTAATTTTTTTACATGTAAATAATTAATTATGAATTTTTTATTACAAATTTTGAAAAAAATAAAAAACTCGTATGTCTGACCACCTTAACTTGGTCAAAACTTCATGAAATTCATTTTTTCTTTTTTAATCCTATAGTATGTGAAGCATAGAATGTGACACATGTTTTGGATTCAAAAAATGTGATATCATTTGAAAGATATAGATGTTTTTCAATCAACCTATCAATCAGGACTTTAGTCATAATTTGAATAGAAAATGAATAATAATTACTTATTAAATTCAAAGTAAAACATAATTTATATTACTGGAAAGCTAAGAATCTCCTTTAAAAACCCTTTTCGTTTCATCAATTTTGGGTAAAAAGACAATCGTCAGCCACATACCCATCATATTGCCACTTTTTGGCCCATCATGATCCTGCACATACCCATGTGTCGAGTATATTTTTCAATGCTGAATTATTCCTTTAAGAAAGATGTTAATAATTATGTAGCTCCTTACTTTGGTAGCTCAATTTCCTTTCAATTATTACGAATCGCTCATGCAAACCAAAATGGATCACTTGCCCTCAACTGAGTTTTGAATACTATTCGTTGATCCTTTTGGAGTGTTAATTCATCAACAATCTAGATTGACCAACTTATTATGAAATATCCAACTATACACAGCTGTAATACTTACCAAATGATAGGAGGCCACATGGAACCACTTGTTAGTAGTACGCGGGCTCGACCATCTCTTTTTCACTATAGCCTTGATCCATGTGTCCTTTTTCCCTCGCTCCGATGAGTCATAACTTGTGTGAAAATTTAATCAAAGGGGATATGGGGAGAGGTTGAGATTAGAACTCTTAGCTTCTTCATACACACTTTGTAGTTACCCGCAGCTTTATCCTTCATACTAAATCCATGGCTCAGATTAAAAGATCTTCAAGCATGTGCAATATATATGCATTAGTAAAACACACTTTATTTTCCCTGCCCTGTGTTGAGATATTTAATTATATATTTTCCCACATGCCAATGCTTCCATTTTCTCTGGATCACTCCACATGGAAGATGCCCACTTCCCTATTGGGAATCTGGCAGGAAAGGTGAGACCCACACGAGATAGTGAGAAGCAGTCAAGATTAATCCACATCATCACTATCGACCATTGATTCATTTGAAAACTCAGCAATGATAACCATATGAAACCATTGGGCCCATCATCAGAGAAGACACGTGACAACCGCCTGCCAACCTGTGTGATTATTTTAATAAGCAAGAAAAATAAACGGGTGCGTGGGGAATGGTCTAGATGCGGCCACCTCATTTATCTCCCACTGTTGTTTTTCTTCAACAAGTAGTTGCATGCCTTATCAAAAATGTCAGGCCCACCAATCATTCAAGACACACAACCTTTTTCCCATGAGCCTATATGAATAAAATAATGAGCAAAAAATAGAACAAGCACACAGGGAATGGTGGCGATTGTTTGCATCAATCAAACGATAGTCAGGGGTCTTTATATCTACAAATGTCAAAAATTGTTAATCTTTAATAGGGACCTGACTAGGTTGATGAGACCATACCCACGACATAAAATACTTAAGGCTTTATAGTAGGAAATATTTAGCTTGACTTAGGAAAAATTAAAATAATGGCCCAACATACGTCAACTGATAAATAATACCAAAGGGCCAGTTACTTAATGGGTTTCGATGGCATAAGTTGTGACTTTAAAAGACTGAGGACAGACACAAGGCATCTATAGAAAATCAGAACCTAGGCAAGGATAAAAATTCACGGGGTTTTTCAAGTAAGGCTTAAGTAGACTAAAACCCTTATTCATTGACAAGAGACAAAACCCAGATTCTTTAGTACTAAGCTAGATTTTGGAGATGGAACATAAAAAAAATAGGGTTCCATCATGATGAAGAGTTGAAGGAACCACTTACATTTCATGAATCCATGGTCTACCTAAAAGAAGGTTATATTAAATTTCATGAGGTGATAATATGGATAGGAGTTTATAATGTGGCCTTTCCAGCTGTAATAGGCAAAGTGATCACACCAAGCAGTTGTTTTCCTACATTGTCAAATCCTTGAATAGATAAAGAATTAGGTTGAATTTGGCTTTTACCTACTCTGATATTATCAAGAAGGTTTACACTACACACATTAAGTTTCAAACCATTATCAATCAGAGTTCTTTTTATCTCCCATGTATTAATCTTAGCTATTATCATGAAAGCAACACTTTTTTTTTGCACTTATAATGAAGGTAACTCATCTTGATGGAATGTAATGTCTAAGTTGTTTAATGTTATAGCTTGAATTTGGGTTTCCACATCATTTGATTGCACATTAAGAGGGATAGGAACTTGTTGTAAAGTACTTTGAAGCATGTTATGATAAATACGTGAGGCTTGAATAAGGTCCCATAAGCATATCTTAGCAAGAGTATTCTTAAGTTTCTCAACAAGGTCATACTCCTCTCCACTTTGTGAAGTTAAAAAATGAGCACTAGGAAAGAAAGGTTTAGGTAGTGGGAAGGATGTTGAAGGTGTTGTCTTGGTTGTGTATTGTTTCTAGTGCTATATATATGAGCAACGATGCTATAATTTGATTGCTATGAAATAATAATCTTAGGTGGTTTGAGGATGCAGATGGGTTTATTTTGAGTTTTTGGTTGTTGTGAGGGTGGGTAAAGGATAGGTTCAAGCTCAGGATAGTATTTCAATGGATATCTAATGTGCTTAAATTTAGAAGATTTATCCTTATTTTCATGATCTCTTATTGAAGGGGAGTCTAATATCACTTCATCATCTTCATCTAAGGAATCCTCATCACTTTTGTTTGAAATGCATGTGTCAATGTTCTCATTTTCTTGAACCATGATATCCTCCCTAGTAGGAGAGTTTTTAGGAGAACTAAAAACTAGATGTTCATGACATTCAATGTTTGGTTCTTCTAAAATAACTTCATCACAAGTAGGGGAACCATCAATGATTGGGTTTTCTTATTTATTAATGATGTAATTCTCTTGTTTAATAACATGTTTCCTAGGGGAAGAGAGGAAAATAGGACTCTCATAACTTTCGTTGGTCTTATCTTCTAACACCAAAATATCTTCTTCACAAATAGGAGAGATATTAGGAGAAGGAAAAGTATGACTATCAAGGTTTTTTATGATTACATTCCTTTGTCCCCTAAGATATTCCAAAATAAGATAGGTAGGGGAAGAAATACCAATAGGGTTGTTATAGATCTTAAAGATTTGAACATCTAACACAAACATATCTTCCTCACTTATAACTACATCCTCTTTCAATAAAAAATTCTCACAAGTAAGAGATGAATGGAAATTAGGTAAGGTGATGATTTGAAATGTGTCTATGAACTCATTCTCTTGTGCTTTAATATCTTCCAATGTGTGACCACCAAAAAAGTACACCTTTTCCCTTGCTTGAGTTGGGAATAATTAATGATAAATTGAACTTAATATCACCTTGATCTAGTGTTGTGAGTTGTTTTACACATCCACATTAGGTGTTCAACCCTCTTTAAGATAGATTAAATTTAACTCTATCCTAATCTAATATTGTAAAATGTATTTATTTACATCTTCACATTAAATTTTGGAGGCTTTTAAATCAAGTGGATCTAATCTAGTGTTGTAATGTGTTTTTCACATTCACATGGGATTTAGGGCCCTTCTAAGCTAAATAGACTCATTTTTTCCTTAATTTACTATTGTAAAGTGTATTTATCTACACTATCACATTGGATTTTGGGCGTTATTATATTTATGACCTTAATATCATCATTAATCTAGGCCCCTATGACCCCATATTGTGCATCCCAAGGCATATTTTGATCAAAGACCTGACAAAATCAACATAAAAACTTAAAATATTCACTCCTCGACACTTTAGCATGGAAAATAGCCCCTGTGGGACCCATTCACCACCTTGGGTGAATGATTCCCATCCAGGTGGGACTCATTTACCCAGTATGGTTAATGAGTCTCATTTGGCCTATTTTTAAGGCTTTAAGAGGGAAAAGTGGTTTTTTAATTCAAATTTATTCAATGTCAGTCTTGGGGATCAGATTAACGGTCATTTGAATGGCTTTCCTATATAAGAGAGATTTAAAATCCTCATTTCATCCAAGCAACATACATTCATGCCATCAAGTCAAGCAAGCAAGATTTAAGCACTTCAAGTCTTCATAAGCTCATCAAAATAGCTTTCAAGATCAATTCTAAGGCATTCAAGGGCATATTATTCATCAATTGTTACAAAAATTCAAGATCCGTCATCTTTACAAGGTTCTAATTGAATTGATTTGTAATACCCCCATATTTTTGATACTATTTGATACTATTGGTTTCTCTTGTCTGTTAGCATGATACTGATTTGTGTTGGCGATTCATTCACTGACTTGGTGTGTGCGGATGCGTAGTTTAGTTGTTTACTTCTTGTGACATTATTAGTATGATTTATGATACTCTGTGTGTTGATTGGATTATTGTTTATTAAAATGGTTTCTCATTAGTATTATATATGTCAATGTGATGATTCTATGGTGATCATGTTATTTGGATTCAGTATTATTTTATAATGCAATGGTTTAATAATTAGTTATGATGCAGTAGTTAAGTAATCATGTTATCTTATGATCAAATTGGTTAGAAATGTTAGTTCATTATTGATATTGTAATTGTTAAAATAGATTAGGTGAGAGGACAGTGTAGCATCACTCGTTCACGAGTGCCCTGCTACGCTGCAAGTCCTTCTCACAATAGGATGTTTTGATTATATATATATATATATATATATATATATATATATATATATATATATACACATGTGCTACTTGATGGTTATTTGTATGCAGGAT